>JAPYZJ010002473.1:0-20526 GCA_030522765.1 Ophioninae sp. B BG-2022a
GATTTTTCGATTTTTGGCAGAATTTCAAAGTTGGACCATCGATTTTTGCCAATTTTTCCATACGTACCCCTTTGCCTCTTTTTTTCCGATTTTTCAAGTAGATTTTCCGGGAAAACCATTCGAGATATCGATACGATTCCAACGCCATTATTTAAGTCAGGCAAAAACCTTTTCCAAACACACCAAATAAATCTCCATCGCATATAAGATGCCTACTCTACGACCTTTTGAAATATCGTGATTTCTGAGATTCAGAAAAAGTGGGCAGGGAAGACAACAAAAATTTTTTTCTGTTTTTAGACTTTTAAAATGCTCTATTTAATCGGAAATTTTCCGCTCATTGCGAATATGTCCGAGTTTTTTGCAAAAGTACAAAATCAGACTAGGAAAATGCAAAAAACCTTCGTAAAATATTTTTTTTTTACATTTTTCTACATTACATATATTTTCCATTGCTATCAAAATTCGCAATTTGGAAGCTCTTTTTCCCCGGGGTGGTCTCATCGAACGCCCATTTTTCGGGGTTTTCGCGACGACCGCAAAGTGATAAAAGTGACGGGATCGTTGGACGAAAAAGCCCGGGGCTTTTTCCGTCCCCGAAATGATCGAAATTCGAAGGGTTCAAAGGTTCACTCGCGAGGGGTCTCTTCTTTGAGCGCGTTGATAATATTGTCAGGGGCGTTTGCCGCGATACGAGATCGTTTAAAACTTTATAGTGCCCCTTAAACTTTATAGCACACAGTCTTACCATCCTTGTTACCTATATAAGTAATTTCAAAGACCTTTCCTTCCCTGGGCATCTTAGTCAAAACTTAACCCCCCTCTCTCGCCACAGCCATCCATCTTTATCTCACTTTTTCGCTCTTTATTCCTGATATTATAATATAATGTGATTCTTTATGCCTGAACACCTGAAGTTACGAACAGCTAGTTAAGATTTTGAGGAAACCTTCCCATCCTCATTTGGAGATAATTACGAGTTTGCCCATCGTTAAAGTCGACAGAATGGCAAAGATTTATATATATATGTATATATTTTATATAGGTATTATATTATATAGATATGTATATATATTATATATTAGAGAGGGAGAGAGAAAATATATAATATATATAGAGAGCATATATATATATATATATGTGTGTGTTGTAAGTATGTATATATATATATATATCTATGTATGTAATGAGAATGAGGTCAGAGACCCTGGAAGTTTTAATTGCGTCCGAATTCATGGCGATGTAGGTATATTTCAGTATACGAGACAAGTGTGCAGGCATGTCAGAGGCCAAGACCACCCGAGACCCTTTGGTAAGTGAAAGAGGCCGTTTATGCACAGCCCAAAAAAAATGAAGATAATCACGATTTATTAATCCATTGGTTTATTAACTTTGAGAGACTGGGTACGACTGATAATGAATATTCAGAAAAAAAGGAAAGAAGAATGTATTTATTAATGTTGTTATTATTATTGTTAATTATTAGTTCGAAAGATTATAAAAACTTTGTAATAAATAATTTAATTTGAATGGTTTAGTTTTTATTTTGTATTTTTTATTTCGGAATGATTATTGGAACTAAATATTCTTATTAATTAATTATTAATTGTCATATTATAGTAGTAATTAAAATGTAATAATAATGAATATAATATAAAAATTTATGTTTGGTTAATAATGATTATAAAGATGTTACAAAAAAAAACAGTTAGGGGAATCGACAAGATAAGGCTGGTGAGAAAAGGGCTCGCATCCTTGGTTCGGATCGAGCACCGAAATTCTTGGATTTCGAGTTATCACGAGAAGTAATCGAGGATTCATTACATCGACGAAAGTATTTTCATTAAAGGTTCCCTCTCGGTATTGACGATTCGAACTCAGTCGACGATTCGTCTGGATCGTATTTGAATGTAGATTTGACGGTTCGCACGAAATATCTCGAACAATTAACCCCTTAAACTCTGGCTGGGAATTCTTATCGTAATTGAATTCTAATTTTTGTACCCTTTATTTTCGGCTCAATTACTTTTTTTGAAAAATATCAACGTCTGGTTTAGCAGAATTGAAAACAAATTTATTTCTATAAATAAATTACCATGAATAAAAAAAATTAATTTACAAAAATAAATTATCATAAATAAACCAAACTAATTTCCCTAAATAAATTACCATAAAATACGTTCATCGATGGTGTCACACTGAAGGGGTAGGACATTAAAAATCAACCCTAAAAAAACTAGACCCTAAAATCACCAGATATTTCGGTTAGCAAAAAACTTATTTTTTCCACTAACTTTCCTCCATTGGATTTTCCATTTTGCCTTCCATTTGCAAACTAACGACCGTTTTGCTTATCATTTTTGGTCATAATTTTTTTTTTTTCGTCTCTTGTTACGTTTTTTGAACTTCGAGTCAACGAGAAAATGTTTATTGTTTGTTGTTTGGTCGCGGTAAGGGAAAAGCTTGCTTTTCACTGGCGTTTTTGAGACTGTTTCTGTCTCGAGCATTCCGCGTGGCTTCAACGCCCCGACCATATGACGCCGTCAAGCGCAGATTACATCGGAATAGGGTCCTCTTTATTTCTTTCTGGCCTGAACGTGAAATACGAGTTTTCACAGTCGACAGTAATGGACGTCACATGGCTCCAGCATTTTGGTGATCCGAGCAGTTCTCGGTTGGACCAAGACTCGGATGGGTGACCAAGAATGCTGGATGATCAAAAACTGGATATTGTGGGGTGACTAGGATGACCCAAAAATGAAAGTCATGTGACCTTTTTTCATCATTTCTATTCATTATTACTATTCCCAAAAAATCAATTTTTCATTATCTGGGCCAATACTTGGATGGGTGACGGTATTTGAACCGATTTTTAAAAAACTGGATTGTGGGATGGCCAAATTACAGAAAAATCAACGCTTCGAAGTCGTTTTAAAAATACTTTCGATAATTGTTTTTTTTCTAAAAGGAAATTTCGAACACGAAAAAACAAACTAGAATAATAAAACTATTAATAAAATGGATGGAAAGTAATCAGAATTGGCCAAATTGGGGTTGAATTTCTAAAGTACTTTTTGGACAATAAAATTTTCAAATGGCCTATTTAATGTACTTATTTTTTTAAGGTTTTTCTGAGGTTATAAATTTGTCAAATATAAGGTTTCGTAACTTTGACAATATTCGGTTCTTTTCTTATTAAATATTCATTTATTCGAGGTTTCCACGTGAAAATCAGGTGTCCCGAGAGATTGCGCGATTTTTGTGTGCCGAAGGGTAAATTCTGGTTAAACTGGATTGTAACACGTTGCAAAAGAAAAAGAACCGAAATTTGGTCTGTAACACGTGAAATGTCGACCAAACGAGTTAAATTGGTACTAAATTTTCAGTCGAATTGAGGGTTGATGTTCAAGATGAATGTACCAACAAAACTGACAGTTGAATAGACAAATATATTTTTGAATTAACATGACGTCTCGGTTGTCACTCACCCTGACAAATTATCGTGACGACGTGGATGATGCTGATGGTTAAATATCGACTCTTCCTATGCCGTTCCGCCATACTGGACGACTGCGTTTAGTCCACCGTTGTCCAATTGCGATTCGTATCCCAGATATCTGCGGTCAAAAATGGGAGCGAAAATTACGAAACGCTGGAAACATCATTTTTTCAAATCAAAATTCATCATTTATTCCAAAATGCGAAATATATATTGAAAGGGCTTTTTTAAAAGCTTTTTAAAAAACTGACGATATTTGGCTGTGAGATGAAAACAAAAGAAGTTTTCTTGTTTTTGAAAATCTTTGTTTTTAGTATTTAAATAATATCGAATTTTATTTTCATTTATTTAACTACTTTATTTATTTTTATTTGTTAGCAATTTTAAATGCTTTAGATTTGAATACTTGAAGATTCAAAAATAAAAATATTCATTCTATTCAATTTATTAAAAATTTAAGTTGAAATACTTGAAATTTTGAATGTTTATTTAATTTTATTTATTAAAATTTTTTTATATTATCCATCGCTGTAGCTACTTTAAAACTTTTTGTTTATTGAGATTTTTTGCTTTTGTAAAAAATGTTTTCTCCATTTTTTTATAATGCTGCAAACGAAATAAAAATTGGGAAAATTATTTTTACAAGCACCCAATTCGATGGATAGAAATCGATCGTCGCGTATATGTCGTCTCTCATCTGAACTGAAACTGTTGAATATCGATGCAGACGAAACGAGTGGTGTACGTGTCAACACGACTCCCGACGAAAATATTTTGAAATTGGGTTGAGCGCAAAATGAAAAGTATCGTGAATGTTAATCAGAACCCCTGGTAGGTTATTTGGGATTCACTATTCATTAGAAGTCGAACAAAATCGGATGTACAAAAGACCTATACATGAATAGCCATTTATTTATACATATAATTATTCAATACGCGACTCCATATATTGAAAAAAAGGCGAGACCTCGTGAAAAGCGTGTATTTCGAGATTATCGACAGGTCTTGCACGTCACGAAGAGCGTTACACTTTCCACATATGGAATTCTATTAAATCGTTCGTGGATATTTATATATTTATCACATTTTTATTTGCAATAAAAAATATTGGCTTTTTTGGTAACTTTCAAAATTGGGAATTTACACAATTTTCACAATTTAAGAGTTTCACAATTTTCACAATTTGAGAAATTGAGAATATAATAATTTTTACAATTAACATCAATTATTATTTACAATTAGTGATTTTGAGAAATATGAGAAATTTTCAAAACACTAATTCTCAAAATCTCCAATAGCCGATAAAAGAATTAATATTTACAACAACAAAAAATCAATTCCTCATAATACATCATTTTTGAAAATTACAATTAATTAAAAAATACCAACATTTAATAAATAAAAATAATACTTAACCATTTATAATCATGATTTTGTTTTTGTCATAAATAGAAAGAAGGGGTTGATCCCAAAGTAAATTGAAAATTGAACCAAGCGGTATACAAAAAGAGAATTTCCAGGCAACGATGTAGGGTATCAGTAGTACAGAGCGATAAATTCGAATGTTCCAAAAGTTGAATAAAGTAAACCAGAGCAAAACGATCGTTGGAGGAATCAAAACATATCGCTAAAATTTGGAGTTCCAATCAACGACAATTTTCGTGTGCTTTTCCGACTCGTCGATGATTGGAAATCCAACGATTCCGTGATTCGCCAAAAAAAAAAAAAAAAACGTGAGTTTTGTTGGCAACTGCAGGATTAATCATATTGGTTACATTCGGGAAGAGTTGTTTGTAACGAAGTCTGGATTGTTTAATCCAATTGGGAGATTGGAAGGAGCCATCAGCGTGAATCGGGTTTGGAATGGTTTCAGTTGAGAAGGGAGGGCAGGGGGAATAAAAAAGGGAATCCGACCATATTGGGATCGAAATTGAAGGATAATACGAGCCGGAGTGTCGGATAGTGGACACAGTACGATATCGTTGGCCAAACGTTCTGCAGGGTCTGAAAACGTCGAGACGTGGCACCAGGATGGGAATACTGATCGCGGCTATCCTCGTTCGAGGAAGGGATAACCGTTAGCTGGCAAAATCCGACCGAGAGGGAAATTGGAGGAAAGAGGAAAGAGAGTCCAACACCAGGGTATGGTCCGGCCAGTTCGCGGATTTACGAGGCGATTTACAAATTGGCGGTTATTGTGTACCGCCCGGAAATCAAACCGTCCTCTAAATCAAAACGTCCTGGTAGGTAGAGAGGCGTTCGTTAAACGTCAGGATTTCCATCGTTCGTTTCAACCGAAGAGCATCTACCTACCATACTGTCTCGAATATCGTTCGATGTTGTGTATCAACTCCAAAGCCCAATGACCCAGTCAAGATGGCGCCTGCAATCAACTACGTTTGCGAAGTCAAATAAACTTGGTACGTTCGGGTAGAAAAAGTATGGAGAACTTGATGGATTTACGTTGGAGTCAGCCTTTTGCTGCAGTTACTCATTTTCGATGCGGTGAAACAGTGGTTGGATGGACATTGGTCAAATGTGTTTGAACTTTTAGGATACATTAGGATTTATAATGGAATCTATCGCTTGATGAGAGCTGTCGATTTGACTGGATCTGGATAATTGGCTGATTGGTCAAGTAGATTTAAACAACTGGCCAACTGATTCTGGACAATTGGACATCTGATTCTGGACAACTGGCCAATTGATTTTGGATAATTGTACAATTGATTCTGGACAATTGGACATCTGATGCTGGACGACCAGCCAACTGATTCTGGATAACTGGCTACTTGATTCTGATCAACTGGTTGCCTGATTCTGGCTAATTGGTCATCTGGGTACCTGATTCTAGCAAATTGATCATCTGGCTATCCGATTCTAGCTAATAGGCCAGCCGGCCACCTGATTTTGATCGATTCGACAACTGGCCTTAAACAACTGGCTGATTCTGGACACCTAGACAACTGGACCGTCCGACTGATTATAAACAACTGACCATCTGATTTTGGACAACCAGGCAACTGGAGATCTGATACTCCTAATCAACAAGGACAAAACTTCGCTTCAGCTCCTGTGTAAATCAAATAATAATTTCTGATGGCGACTGCGTGCAATCCATCTGTATCATTTGATTAATCAGTCTTCCCGTTTCAAACTCTTTCTCGCGTTTTGCTCTTAGTCACTTCTCATTGTGCACGTTTAGCAAAAGTACCTGACAGAAATGAAAATAGCGCGATCGCGAACTGTGAGAAAAGGAGGAGGAGCGAGGTTTGGGTTGGAGGGGTTGTGAGGAATTCTCTACGGAGACAGGGTGACAAGGACTCTACGAGAAAAGTCAATTAGCGTGCCAGACGTTACATACATATTCCTGTGAACGTCACAGCTCGGGCTGTACATGGCTTTAAGGGGAGGGGCCAGCAGCAGGGGGAATGTTCAATTTTGCTCTACATGGATGACCCACGAGTGCAAGCCCTGTTTACGATTTTAGCCGATTGCTCGACCCAATGTACCTCCGGAGAAAATTCGATTTGACGTCGTCCAATCCAAAGAAAAAAAATAACGTCGAAACCAGAACAATTTTGCTTCTCGACGATATTTCATTTCCACTCGTATTATCATTACGAAATCTACTGCAAAGCGATAAATAAATTATCAGCCGAACGACCAGTCACAATTCGAAAAAAACTGCTGCAGCCAAAAACCTTCAATAAACCCACACAAAAAAAAAAACAAAACAAAAACTTCGTAAAATCCAACCCTTCGGAGCCACCCCATAATTACACCCATTGAAACAAATAAAAACCAAAACCTCAATTTTTCCTTAAAAAAAAAAATAAAACAAGTATCTCTATCTTATCCATACGTCCATCCTCTCAGATACCACGTGTCTCCTCTCGTTTGGATCCAAAACCCCAACCCCTGGACAAGCCACGAATGAGTCCACCAAGGGATTATCGTGGATCGACTAGAAGTTTATCCACTTTGCTCGTCACTATTTCGACTTTTATCCTTCCTTCGCTTTATCCTATAATCGTTCGGGTGCACCCGTCCCCACCCCCTTTCTGCCTCCACCTACCCCTTATCCTCAATGTATACTATACAGCCACACATAACCCAACTTTTCGAGCCGACGCTTTCTTTCTGTCAGACGAAATCTCTCGTAATATCGTTCGTGTAATCTCTATTCTCTGTACCACCCCCCCCCTCCACCCATCCCTTCGTTGCTCCCACTCTCTTTTCTTTTCTATTCCTACTTTTCGCTGTACCTTTGGAAGTCTACCATTTTTTACTGGGTTGATATATATCAAGACGAATGGTCCTTTTTTGGGGCCTAGGTCGAAAGTAGACGTCTAAAAGACGTCGCACATATATCTCTTCGAATACATACGTATATATATATATATTCGTGTAGGGTGTGAGAAAGAACCGTAATGCGTGGGTAGAAACGATTATATATACGTATATATACTTTGAGAGAGAAAGCTAATCGCAGAGCCGCATAATGAGACCAGCGCTGGCTGTTCAATTTTGCGAAGTAGCTTTTCGAAATGAGATCTGAATAATGCATGGATGGAGATGCATCCAGCGGTTACCCAACCCACTGACTCTTCCCTCTAGCCCTGGCAAAACGTTGCCTCTCGTAATTTTGCGATTGCGTAACGTTTTTCACGTCGTTTTTCACTCTAGGCTCTCCAGTGGTGGTTCCTGGTGCCTAGGTTATCGGAGGGGACTGGGGGGGTGGGGGGGTTGGTGTCACCCAACACTTTTATCCATACCCCTCGGATCATCCGCTATTTCAATATAGACTTCCGGCACTTCCAGTCTCGCGATAGTTGAATCTCAAATTTTTCGATGAAAATTGAAGAAAAGTCTCGTATCGGTGATGGAAAGGGGAGGTGGGGGGAGAGGAAGGGAAACACTTCGATCGGCCAACTTTTCATCTCGTTTCGTCCGGGCGATAAAAGCTTTCGATTGGAATAATAAGGTAATGCTCGGAGAAGCATGAAAACGTGGCTAATTCTTCAAAAGGAAAATAATTGTTTTTCACGAGTGTTGGTTAGCTTTGAATCGTATACTGTCGAGCCTACTAACTTATCGATTAATGCTTGTGAGCATTTTTCACGATGGATCTAATTGTTCATTCCTTTTGGGGGAAAATTAGGTTAATCGGGATCACGAGTTGGTACTCGAATCTTTTGAATGGTGACGTCAGCTTTTACACTGGTTTTTGATTGACGATGTAATTGTCGATTTGAGGAAAGCAAGTGTTTTTTTTTTCAAGCGAAATCAATTTTCCATCAAGATAAACGATTTTTCACGAGCAAGAAATATAAATTTGAAATAATCAAACTACGAGAGAAAATATAAAAATCAATCAGATGTAAATGAAAAACATCGATTAAAAATCAAATAAAAATAAAAGCATTTAAAAAATCAAATAAAAAACAAATGAAAATAAAATCAATAAAAAATCGGATTTAAAAAATCAAATAAAAAACAAATGAAAATAAAATCAATAAAAAATCGGATTTAAAAAATTTTTAAAAATTACGAATAAATCGACGAGAACTCTCGTGTCGTATTTTTCAACTCTGTTTCGCAAGTATCATACTCAAAGAGTTCGAACAACTATCAAAGTTTGGTAAAGACTCGTTTTGTCACCAACAGATTAAACGAGAAAGTTTTCAAGCGTAATTAAGTTTTAATTCAATACTACAATTATGCGTCCATCCAATAAGCTATGGAGCCTCGAGGCTTCGAGGCTTCATCCGACACGCACTCAACCGTTTTTTTCAATCCTCCTTTTTCGCCCCCCCCCCTTCTCACGACCCCTTATCACCTCGTCCATCTGACGCTTCTTCTCTCGCCTCCTCAGCTATATTCATCTCGCCACTTCGCTCGTCTTCCCTGTCCTCAAAGTCCCCGAGATCTCTAAGTATGTCGGCTGGTGGAGAATTATTAAACCGATAATGAATTACGCGCAGAGTCTGGAGTTGCTCGTTCTTCGAGTACTCCAGAAATGGAAACTTGGAAAGTTGCGGGAATGTCGGAGGAAAAGCGCGACAGAATCAGCCCGAGAATAAAAAATGGAAACGAGGATGGGAAAAAAAGACAGAGAACGGGAGATGAGAATGATGATGATGATAGATTTTATTATGCGCTAGTAAAACAACCTTCAGGCGATTTAAGATAAAACACAAAATTTTAACAAAATAAATATATAAAGTTTAACAAAATTAGAAATAAATAATAATAACTGAAAATAAGGAAAATATTCAAAAATAACGAAATAATAATAACTAAGAATAATAAAATATTTAAAAAATAACAAGATAATAATAACAAAAAATAACAAAATATAAATCGAAAAAATTTCAATCATAACCAAAAATTACAAAAAAAAGCATATATAACCTAAAATAATTAAAAAACGAAGAAATGTTCAAAATCTGTTGAAAAAAAGAGTGAGGGAGAGGGAGAGCAAGAGAAAGAAAGAAACGAAGAAAGAGAGAAGGGCGAGGGAATAGAGAACGAACGAGATAGATAAAAATCGGAGTGGAAAGCACGGAAGGGGTTGAAGACGAAACGGAAAGGAGGATACTGGACGAGAAATGATTTAACAAGACAATTAACGTCAAGAGTAGCGAAACGCCAGAGAGTATAACGGCCGGACGAGCTTGAGAAATATACGCGCGCACGAACTCGCTTAACGAGGGACCATAACCGGTGAAGGGTGAATTTTACCATGACATTTTCCAAACTGATTCCTCAAGCGTCGAGACACGATTCCGGAAGGACGAATCAGCCCCCCTGATAATATCACGTTCACTCACATATTTCGTGAACTCGAGGATTGTTCCGTGAAAAATTAAGTTATTACAATATACGAGACTTCAGAAATTCTGTAGATGCCTGTAGGTGGAGAAGGGGAGAGAAATCCGTTTATATATTGGATTTAGAGTCCTGCTCAAAAGTATTAAATATCTTCTGAATTTTCTATCCGGACATAAAATGAAATATCTCGGCGAAAAAAAATCGTAGACGAATTTACCAAAAAGCATTTCGAAGGAGACAAAACCAGCTTAAATTTCATTTTTTATTTCAATTTATACGATTTTTTTTGTACACGCTACGTCATTTTGAAAATGATAATGTTTCATCGATTTTCGGAGTTTACAAAATCACGTGGCGAAATTTGGAAAATAGTAATTTCACCGTTCAGTAGTTAGATATTCCGAAAGAAGCTTCTTAGCTTTAGTTTCGTATGAAAAAGAAAAATTTTGTATTTTTTTTTGGCAGAGTTATTTAGGTTTTTGTGAAAAAATGCAAAATTCCAAAATCGGGAATAACTTGAAAACTATGAGGTTTGGGATATTGGGTCCAAGGAGTAAAAAGTTTTATTTTATTATTTTACACTTAAAAATCCAGTTTGGTAAGTGTACGAATTTTTTTTCGCCGAGATTTATCGCCCGAAAGGAAGATTTGCAGGATTCGGATTTACTGCTACTTTTGAACGAGTCTGTACAAGGATAAATATGAGTACTCCGGTGTTTCGAGTCAAGATTTTCGTCGACTCGGGAAAACGGTTAATAAGCAGAAAATTTGTCATGCAGTTATACATTTCACTGATTTTTTTTTTCTCTCACTTTTCCATGAAATTGAACGCTGAAAGACACGAAGCGAAAAACTCGTAAAGAATTTTCCATCGCGATGAAATTCCGAGGTGAAAAATAATATCGAATAAACAGTTCAAAGGGATTTTCTACCAAAAGGGAAAAATGAATGCGTCCTTATCGCGACGAAAGGATAAAGGGGTTTTGGGCCAAGGGAGAAAAAGGTGGCCTTTCTATCAACAGAGTAGACATTTTTTTTTCCTCCAATGAAGAAACTCTTCCAAGCGAGAAAGATTGAATTTTTGCGCAGTAAGATCACATCACTAGAAGACCGCGAGGAAAGCAACTGAAAGCTTGCGCAGGACGTGAAACAAGCTTTCGTCTTGTCTCACGTAAGTGCGTTGGATAAAAGAAGCAACTGGCGTGAATAATATTCTTGGGGTGAAAAGAGCTTTTTTTGTTTTTTTTTTTCAAATTTTGTTTTTTTTTTACGATACAGCATTACTTTTGTTAGCTTTTGAAAAACATACAAGCTCAATTGCGCTGAATGAAATTTTCTTAAACACGTATCAAATGAGAAATGCTTGAAAAGTTTCGTAAATATAAATATTAATATTATTTATGTAATATTAATTTAATAAATACAAATATAAATATTCAAAATTTTAACTAGCGTCAATGAGTAATTATTAACGAGCAATAATAATCTTTGTGAATAATGCAAAAATAATAATACGAATTAAATTTTTCCAAAAACGAAACAAAGTATTTTTATAGAAAAATCTTAAAGTTGTATTTTTCAAAAATCAAAACTTTTTTTTTTTAATTTAGTTGTAACCACCATCGTATCCAGACACCCTGTACAACGCAACAATACGTTTCTCGAGATCGTTCGGTTTAAGGGGATGCGACTTTCGTCCCGTATAAATATTATTTTTACAACTTTATTTTCACCGTTCATTCGCGGTATAATTCAACAATTCTTTGCTCTCTTCGCCGTGTAATCTCTTTCTTTTTCCTCCATTCGTCGTTCATTCGAGAATTCACATTCGAATGCTCCGCTCTGTTTTCTCTCCAGCTGGCCTCGCGATCCCGAAAAAAAAAATAACACAAAAAATGACGACCCAAGTTCCGAGCTGTACCGCGCAACCGGAAGTAATCCTCGAGCGCCATGCTCCGGCAAAAGGAGCCCGGATATCTCCACGAGAATTCAGTTATACCCACTTAAGAAGATATCAGGCGTGGAAAAGATTCATACGAATATATCTCAAACAAAGCTAGGGCGAACCGTCATTCGCATCGGACAATTTTGTTTAAAGAAATATCCCATCTCCGTTATTCGGGCATTTTTATTGTTTATTCAACTCACTAGAAACCGCATTTTTTTTTTCATTGTTTCTCTTCTACGATTTAAAAATATATAAAAAACATAAAAAATTAAATACATAAATACATATTTTCCTAATAACAATTTCATAGAATAATAATCATTCAGAATTTTTCTTTCTTCTATTTTTAATTATTATTCTATTAAATTATGATTATTTAATCATTATAAAATTACGTATATATATACACATACACATATAATTTTATAATAATAATAAAGTAATTTTACAATAACAAAATAATGACAATTTGAAAGAACAATAATCATTCGAAATCGTTTTCTCTTCGATTTTGAATAATTATTCTATTAAATTATTATTATTTTATTGTGTATTATGTATTATCGTTATCAAATTATATATCTATATACATCAATGTATATGCAACTTGATTTTTTAGTTGAAAGAAATAATAGTAATAATTTGAAAATAATAATTAACGATTTTTAATAATAATAATAATAATAATAATAATAATAATGAATAATAATGAATAATACAAACGTTATAAATATAAATATATATAAATATATAAATATATAAATTCTTCAACAAATAAGATCAGTGTGTGCAAAAAAAGTATGTGTCCGTGCTAAACGCGTTTGCGCCCTGGCGAGCACGAGACCGTTCGTCTCTGGTAATTGTCGACACGCGAGAATTCCGTGACGGTAGCCTCACAGGGTACCACGGAAATGCACATGAGGGTAGAACAAGCGCAAGGCTTGAACTCTGTCAGCGACACGGTTTTGCATTTCCGGTATACCAGGAGGGTGCAAGGGGACGGGGCAAGAGCGGAAAGAGGGGCAGAGGGGGGGGGGATGGTCTCGCGTCGGCAAGGAGGAAAAGAACGAGACATAGTTTTTAAACGAAGTGCCAGGTACAAACGAATAAAATGTGAACGTTATGTGCCATACACGTGCGCAAACACGCCCAAACTTTAGCTCCTCTGTTTTCCAGATTTAACTTCTTATTATAATAGTTTTGCGGCAGGAAAAAGCTGATTGCAAAAGTTCCAAAGTATCGCTACGGAATTTAAACTATTTTTATACACGCTACTCTGCGTCGTAGGTTCAATAAAATATGGAATTTATTTTTTGGGTTTTTTTTTTATTAAAAAAGTAGATTTTTAGTGTGGGTTTTTTTGTAAAATGAAAAAGTAGGTTTTTACTGTGTTTTTTTGGATCGAGAAAATATATTTTTTTAAGTGTTTTTTTTTTAATAAAAAATACTATTCCATTGCATGTTTGTTTAATTAAAAAATAATAGACTGTGAATGAATTTTTCAAATATTAGAAGAAGATATTCAAAAATGCTATTCTGTTTTTATTAATCATTCAAATATATGTAAAATGTGTTTACAAAAAACATTCAGTGCATTTTTTTAAAAAAAGCTTTTAATACATTATGCATTGTTTAGATTTATATTTTTTAAATGAAAACAATAGTAAAAGATGTTCTATGAATTTTTTAAACAGTCCGGAATAAATTCTGCTTTTTTTAATAAAATGATTAAAAAAATACTTTTTTTTTTATTGCAGCAGGACACAAAGGGCTCGACCGCAGTTCGAGGGGGACGCAATTTTTCGAACAGCACGATCGCATAACTCGAGTGATTGTTAAACTACGAGCTAACAATTCGAAATAATATTTCCCCGTTTCCGATTGAATTTCTTCGTATTCTTTAAAAGTTGGTTCTCGTCTCAATTAGGTAATAATGAAAGTTTTAATTGGTTACAGGAGAAGAGTCAGCGATATACGTATACGTCTAGACGCGCCCACCTTCGATGCACGCTCGACCAGCGAAATTTTCAATTTGTAATCCCAACGAAACGAGGAATCTTTGATGATCAGGATTCGCGGAAAAATATACGAACTCCTACCGATAAATCATTCATTTGAAAATTTGTTCAAATATTCACGACTCCGCCGAGCTTAAAACTAGGTTTCTATATTTTATTTTCGAAACATTTCGTTTCGACATCATTAATTACGAATTTCAATTAATTATTTAAATGCACTATTGCACTTTGCACTTTGTGTTATAAATTTTTTTCAATTCTGAAAATAATAAGCATCACAGGAAACGTTAATACGAAAAACTGTTCTAGAACTTCTAGAATTAAAAAAGGGATATTATAAATCGACTTAATTAGACAAAATTCAAGAAACGATAATTCTTTATGGAATCATTATATATGAATAATTTTAGAATTTTTCAATGAATAACTTTGCGATTATAAAGATGTGAGTTCGAGAATGAATTAAATTTTTCATTTGAATTAAACGATGAATGTTTTTTATTAGAATTGAATAATTAAATTTTTTAATTGAATTTAACGAAAAATTCAATTTTTTTACATCTATTCAACTATAAATTCAACTTATCATTTGACCTCAACACAAATTTAATTTTTTAATGTGTGAGTTTAATATTTCCACTTCAAAAAAATCCAGGATTTTTACTTGGAAGATTTCGTCCTTCAAGAAAAAAAAAGATGGAGTGAGGTTAGGTGAAGGCAAGAGATCGGTATAACCT
This sequence comes from Ophioninae sp. B BG-2022a, assembly GCA_030522765.1. Classification (NCBI taxonomy): domain Eukaryota; kingdom Metazoa; phylum Arthropoda; class Insecta; order Hymenoptera; family Ichneumonidae; species Ophioninae sp. B BG-2022a. Next base: position 15,040 of record JAPYZJ010002473.1, read on the forward strand.
AAAAGCTCGATTGTCACGCCCAGCTATTTCGATAGTCCAAAAAAAAAGGGATTTCAAGTCTCACTCTTTTTCCACCCTTGTGTCGATTTTCTCTCTCTCATTGATGACGTTCGACACGTCGACTTATCACTCGTGATGGTCAGCAAAAAATGGACAAAAATTTGGCCACCCTCGATGTACGAAGAGGGTGCAAAAAAAAGGATTTCTTAAGATTTGGGACATGAATGAGAGGCGAAGACACATTGACCTAGGCTTTCGTCGAAGATTACTTTTTTTGCTGTTTTGACTTGTATATTTTTCTATTTTATTTAAAAATAAAAAAATGTTAAATGTCCTCTAAATATCCTTCAATGAAAAGTCCTCCAAAAGTCCTTAATTGAAAAGGCCTTTAAAAGTTCTTCAATGAAAAGTCCTCTAAATGTCCTTCAATGAAAAGTCCTCTAAATGTCCTTCAATGAAAAGTCCTCTAAATCTCCTTCAATGAAAAGTCCTCAAAATGTCCTTCAATGAAAAGTCCTCTAAATGTCCTTCACTGAAAACTCTTTAAACGTCTTAACTGATAAAGTCGAATCACCATAACCTAACTAAGCAGCCATATCAATCCTACATATATACGTTTCAATAAAAGGGGTGGAATCGTAGTGAGGGCCGAATAAGCGGGAATTCGCATGTTTCGATGATAGATGGTATGCTTGCTCAACGAAAAGACAGACACCTGTGACACAGTGGAAAGGTCGCGTGGTATTTGCCAGACGTATCGAATCTTTATTATCGTAAGCCAAGGATGTGTATAAGAGAAAACCCGAGAATTTTTCTGATTCTTCAATATCCCTTTAGTTATACTTTTGAACTGAAACTTTAAAAAATATCAACATAAAATTGAAAATTCTAAATTCCACAAATTCCGATAAACCATGTAGTTTAAAAAATCACGAATGAACCATCAATTAAATCTTATCTGTGAGATCAAAATTTTCGTTTTAATAATTCCCATTTTCAATAATTTCCAAAAAATGCGAATAGGAAAGTTGATTTTTTATTGTTGCATAAATTATTCATCTTTTATGCAATTGATTCATTTTTTTTGTAATTTATTTATTTTCTTTTGCAATTCTTTCACTTTATTCGTAATTTTTGTTCTACTTTATTTAATTTATTCGACTTTTTTGTAATTAATTAATCTTTAAACTAATGGGTACATTTTTGAATGTAATTAATGAACGGTTCGTTGACGTTTACGTACCGGTGTATTGGTTCGAAGTAACGAAAATCTTAAACGCGCGCACACAGAGTATTCGTAACACTTTTGAACAGGCCACGTATCCCTTGTGGCTGTTTCTGAGCGAAACGTTGAGCGAACTTGAACGGCAAGGAACTTGGGTTTGTTTGGGTTTATTGCCACCAAGCTCGAATTACTTTTCGGTCCGAAAACATCTATGAAACATTTATTGCACTGCACTTAGAGATCTTCGTTGCGTTCACTTCGAAACGAAACTCGACTTCACGAAATTTTCCGGGTTTTCCCAACTTTTCGTATGCATACCGCAAATTTCACCCTCCTTGTTCAACAACTACCTCTTCCTTCTCGTCGATATGTTTCGTACACCTTCGCCCTTTTTCCGGCTTCGCCAATATTTCTACAAAAAAAAATCTCGTACTCAAAAAAAAAATGAAAAGAAAAAAAATTCGTTCGAAACTCCAATCAACCTCGTAGAATTCGAGCCCCAACAAATTTCCAACGTTCTTACGTTCCTCAGTTTATTTACCATTTTCCGAAAATCATTTTCATGAAAGTTATCGAAAAAGAGAAACAATTTTTGACAAAACCTAAATTGACAAAAACTAAATTAAAGTTTTAAAAAATTTTAAACGAATGGAGAAAAAATTATCGATCGTGGCCTGATATCCAGTGATTTTTTAAATGGTCATTGTTAAGAGAGTATTTCAAAAAAATGTTTATTTGTTATTTTTTAAATATTCGACAATGAAAAGAAATTAAATTTTGTTTTTAAATATTCATTAAAAAATGGCAATATCAAAAAATTTCCAACAATAATTCATTTGCGTTATCATCAGATATCAAATATTCGTTTTAATTGCAGATTGAACCCAATAAATCGGTTTAAATATTAAATTGAGTTTGTTTGAGTTTAACTATGTGAACTCAAACAAATACGTAATAAATCGTATTGCAGGTCCACTGATATCTCGTTTTATTGAATTTTGAATAAAAACGGAACGGAAATTTGTTAAAAACAATCATGACAAAGATGATAAATAATGAAACGTGTCGACAATATTTTCATCGTCTGGGTAAACGAACGAGGAATTCACGCGGAAACAGAGTACACATTGTTTCAAATTTTTCATATTGTTAAAGCGATTAAACTCGTGGAAGAACACGCGACATCGATCAATTATCGAACGAGTGAAACAGGCGAGCACACAGTACGAAAATTTGAGGCAACGAAAAAAAAACAATAATAAAAAAAAAGGATGAAAAAATCGGGCGTTCTCTATCGACACGTGGCACGAGGTTTATCGTCCTTTGACGTCGCGATCGTATCATATCACACATCCTTCGAAGCATACTTATTCTCCCATTACCACGTGGTCACGTGTTCGAGCCAAAACGAAAAATGAACTCCCGGAGCCTCAAAATTCCACGCGTCATCTCTACGAAAATTATTTTTCGACAATTGTATAAAAAAATATTCCTTTTTTTCTAAAACTGTCAAAAAAACTTCATTTTTCAATCAAATCTTTATAAATAAATTTCATAAAAAATTGAAAACGTTTGAAAAATCTAATAATTGACAAATTACATCTTATATATTACATTATATATACGTAACATATATATTATAATATATAAATTGAAAATATGAAGAAAATTATATATATTTTTAAATATATATCAATTATATCTCTACATATACAAAAATAAAAAAAAGAAAATAAAAATTACGAATTTATCCATCGTTAATCTCAAACAGTAGCAACTATTTTTGTCCCTACTACTAAATTTCAATAATAAATGTTCACACCCACAGCAACAATGCTACACATATTTATATATAAATATAAATATAAATAGTTATATAAACTTTTATACACACATATATATGTACATATACATATATCCATATATATACATATATACATATAAATTTCGCTAATTTTTTTAATCGTCGTATACGACTACATATACACACGTTAATAAATAAATAAATTTGTTTTCCACCGCACGACGAACCGGTGGACCAATATTTCGAGAACTTTTCCGGTTGAGTGTCAATTCGAAAGGAAGTAAATGAATTGAAAAAAAAAAGAAAATAAAAATTTTATAGGAGGAGGCGATCGAGGGAGCGAGGAAACCGGCGAAACGAATCGACACAAGTTGGGGATTCGCGGATGTTAGAGCGACGGTAAACGCGCGGCGAAACGTCGCGGCAGACTAGCCCGAGCTAGGACATTTGGAAAGGCTCGAGTCTGCATCGCTCCTGTTCAACGTCGTGCGCGCGTTCGCGCGTCGATGTGGATGCCCGTTGGGAGGAAGGTGTTACGCTACGCTCGTACCTGATATACCAACACGGATGAGGATCACTGAGAGAGGGAGAGAGATGGACGAATCAAGACACGCGCTCTCGTGAACGGCGCTCGCGCACATCGGGGGGTCATCTATAGCGTACAGGGATGAAAGCTGGTAGGGGATATGATGCTCGTCATGCCGGTAGAAAACGTCACGGGAGGCGGAAACGCAAAGGCGCAAAGACGCCGCAGGGATCGAAGCAGGAATGCGATAAAGTGATAAAATGATACCTAGAGATACACCCTATGATACCTGATCAACGAAACGGCGCGAAAGACATTCAGAGATTTTCCTTATTTTTTTGTTTTGGTTAGTCATTGACGAAAGATGGTAAAAGACGGAATTTTAGGTTTGGGTTTGATTGATGAAAGGACGTAAGATACGAAATTTTAGGTTTGGGTTTTATTGATGACGAACGAAAGTTAGAATGGTGATGGACGAAAGGGCGTAAAAGAAGAGAAGTCGTTCACCTTTTTTAGTCAAAATCAATTATGTCTTGATGAAATTCAGTAATTACATTTCAGAATGTAGGATTCAAAGATAAACTATTGAAATTATTCATCTGCCAGAATTATCGTAACGTCAATTCGGGTGGTTGATACATCTTGATAGAATATGTCAGAACTTAATTTTGAGATCGCTGTTGAATCAATAATTACACGCTACTTCATGTGTACGAAAAAAATAAACTTCGTATGTCCATCAAACTGATGATTGAAATGTACCACATTACATTTTCAATGATTGACCCGTTATCGTACCCCAGATTTGATCACAACCGATAAAATCGGTAGGTAGTCCTCGAAAAGAAACATAATTAAGAAAGGAAAATATAAAAAAAATTATTGAATAAAAAAAAGTACAAAAATTATTTCAATAATTTTTGCCAATTTTTAATTCCCAAGTAAATTGGCTGCTGACATTTCGCAAGGAAACGAATTTTCATATAAAAGAATTTTCTCGTATAATTAATTATCAATTTGAAAAGTGTTCCAGTCGTGAAAAAAGATGAAAATTTGAATTTTCTAATAAATCTTAAAATGAAATTAAAAAAAATTAATTAAAATTTTAACAGCAGTAAAATGTCATATAAATCCCAAATTTCGAAGAATATCCTTATCTCCATTGAATATATCGCAAATTGCGTTAAAAGCTCATTTGGCAAAGAAGAGATTAACGAGTCTCAAGAGTGGCACGACTCGAAGAAAGATATTATATAAAACATCCTTAGCCAGAAATCTTAATAACAAAATAACGGCATAGAAATACGAAAATGTGGGCGCATCGTTTATTCCATTAAACATTGAAAATAACGAACTGCGAAGTAGTCTCACCCAGACTGGCTGAGTTGTCCTGGATTATCAATTTATTTGAAATTGCCCTAAAAATCATCAACCCCAATTCTCAAATGAATTATAAATGCGTTCCAAACTTTCGGTGAACGAAGAGGGGGTATGGAATATTCGAGTTTCATTTTTTTATAATACGTAAAATGGCTGATAACGTCCAAAACTACCAACATAATGAAATTTAAAAAAATCGAAAAGAAAGCGAAATTTGAAAAGTCACGTTATTTTTTAAACTAACCTCGTATTGTGACGTCACACAGCTATATTCCATTTTCTGGGCTCGATATATATATATATATGTATATATATAAAGAAATAGAGAATGTGGAATGTAGCTGTGTGACGTCACAGTACGAGGTTAGTTAACAAAAAAGGTGACTTTTCAAATTTCGCTTTTTTTTCAATTTTTTTATTTCATTATGTATATATATATATATTGTAACGAGATTTCTTACTCTCGCCCACTTCCCGGCCCGTGCGACGAGCCCGCCACCGGGGAGCAACCTCCCAACCGGAACCTGGGCGCCAGGTACCGAGGTACCACCG
>JAPYZJ010002474.1:0-23030 GCA_030522765.1 Ophioninae sp. B BG-2022a
GACGCTTCGACCGCGCTCGGTTCTTCCCGAAGCTCTCCGAGCCTCGCTCGTTCACGGTCACGCGCTTTTATGCTTGTGTGACGGGCGCGTAAGACCCTACAGTGGGGGTCGTTTTTACGCGCGATCTGCCAGCTATGTCGCAACCTCGAGAGAAGGAAGACCGAGTCTGCTCTTTTTTTTGCTACTTATTTTTACAGAATGAGGACAAGCGCCGAGCTCGAACGTCGAAAGTGGGAGCATCGGAGGATCGTATCTGCGATCACGTACATTTACATGTGAATAATTATTTCAATGGGAAAATAACCGGTTACTTTACCCGTCATCGTGACCGCGTGACCTTAGACATTTTTTAAATTGCACTGCGACGCGCCTAGAGAAATCACTCGCGTAATCTTTTTTTTTTCGTATCAGCTGATAATGCGCGGCAATTTTCGTACTATTTTCACAGTTACGAGCGCGGTGATTCCCCGGATGCGATGAAACGTCACTGCACTCGCGGCAGCACTGTCGCGGCACTATGACCTCCGCGTTCATTGGTCCGCTGATGGCGCCATTTCAAACTAACTTTAAACTTTTCAAAATTATTTCTGTTTTTTTTTTCATTATGAACTTTTATATAAAAAAATATCAAAGTTGTCTTTACCCATCTTTAGAACCGTCAATCACTTAAAAAATCTTTACGAAAAATGTTCAAATCCTGAACGAATTTACGCCAAAGTACACAAACTGAACACAGTATAGACTTTTAACTAGAAATAATAGGGACAAAATAAGAAAATACAAGCAGCACGAGCATGGATATAATTTTAATTTAGAACACTCAAAATTCGAAAATATTTACATAAAAGGCATATATATATATGTATAGATACATATATACGCATGTATTATAATGACCTTAAAAAACTATCTATATTATTGAACCTCATCTCCCAGAATCGTGTTCATTTATTTTATATATATTTTTGTGTTTATGTATATATTTGTATGTGTGTGTGTGTGTGTTTAGTTGCGTATTATAATTACATGTATATATAATAAGGCCGCGGTTTTTTTTTCGCAAGATTGTTACAAAATGTACAAGTATATAATATATAAATCGAAAAATATCCGCCTCGTATTCATTTCCGGGTGTCTGTGTGTATGCTTGTATGTATAAATTGGGACAGATCTGTTACTTTGCTCTCGATACGATATACTTTCGTTAAGTGTTAGTCGGTATTTCGTGATTATTTCTTCTTTCTCTCCTGTAACAAATTTTTCATAACCACCTGTCGTTTTATTTGTTATTTTCTTCGTTCGCAGACTTTTTCGTCCGTTACATTAAGACGGGCACCGTCTCGTTTTTTTTAAACTTTTTTTTTACTCGTATGTACATAGGCGCGCGCATATTTCAACGAGCGGTCAAACAACGAACGCGCACAAATGCGAGCGTGACTTTCACTTTTTTTTTTATCGCGTTGTTTTTTTAATCTTTTTTTTTTTACATTGACAAGAAAAAATTTCATTGTTGCCTACTTAAGTTTATAGACACCTTCCGATAGACTTTGCGCTCTGTCGTGCGGACTGATAATTTATACTATTATGGAGCTACACACGAACACACACACGCGCACTCATTCATCGTGGAGAATAAAATAAGCATTTATTTCTTCATCATCATCATCATCATCATCTTCCTGCTGTATTCAAGTCTCTTACTGTTACAGTATTATCATTATTATTCTCGTTAGGAAGATTTGAGTTTTCGTACGACCGCAAAGGTCATGTAATAGCTATCAGGCCGAGTCGTGAATAACTCGACGCTGAAAAACAGCAAGAAGGCCCTGAACCCTTTCGTGTTACTTTTTCAACTTTTTTCTGCTTTTCGTTCGTCCGGGTTTTTTTTTTGGGCTTTTCGTTGACAGGTCGGGTCACCGGTAGCGGAAAAATAGCGTTAAAAAAAAAGGCGAGAAAAACAAAACAACGAAACACGATATTCGAAATGGAAGTTTTCTTCGGTAAATGAAGACATTCTAAAAATGTTTGTGGAGCGAAGCGATGGTACATCGAGATATGATTATGCGCTAACGTGACCTTCGGACACGATGGCGATTTCACCCGCGTCCTAAAAGCGCATGACGATTAAAATGCAAAAAATAAAATTAAATAAAAAAGAAGAAAAAAAAAACAGAAAACAAAGAAAGATAAATAAATAAACACCCCTTTGGTATCTACGAACAAATGTGCAACACGTTGGTGGAATTCGAGAAGTGCTTTTTTTTCTTTTTGGAATTTCTTCATTCACAAGGGACTTTTCGTTTCGTCGTCAGATTTTCAATTTCTTCAATTGGACAAATTCATTGAATTACGTACATATGAAATTCTTCGAAAAGCTTTCGTTGGATTTTTCGAAAAATAATCGATCGTCGTTTTCAAAATGGACAATTTTTGGAAACACTTTTTCGACGAGATTTTCATTCGTGCTTTGATCAGGGTGTGTAATTGAAAGATTCGTCCTGTCTGTTTTGTATTCATGTAGATACACGTTTTTTTTTTTTTTTTTTTTTTTTTTTTTTTTTTTTTTTTTTTTTTTTTTTTTTTTTTTTTTTTTTTTTTTTTTTTTTTTTTTTTTTTTTTTTTTTTTCATACTGCCCGAGCTACATCGTGTAATCTTTTTTTTTTACCTCGTACATACCTTTGGATATAGATATATATCCACGTGTTAGATTAAAAACCAAATTTCGGTTTAAACGCGTTTTTTCTAGCGAAGATGAGTTTCTCATTGAACGTTTTTCTTATAACTAGGTTTTCCTGGTGATAACTAGAATTCACTGATAAATATGAGTGTTCGTTGAAACTCGTTTTAAGCAGGAAAAAATTGTTGCCAGATTCAACCGAAATAAACCCAAACACACTCAAACTCATTTCGTTGCCGATTCGTTTTTTCGTTTCGTGGGAATCAGTTTTTCTTGGATAAAACGAGTTTTAAGGGACAACTTTCATTAATCAGTAAATTCGAGTATTCACTGAGAAAAATTAAGGCTAATGGAGGGGCTTAGCCAAAATGGATTTTTGGTAGACAAAACGCGTTTTCACTGAAAGTGGGCATTAAATGTAACATACATACACAAATATGTATGTATATAGCTTTCGTAAAAAGTATTTTAGGAACCATGCAATTTTTCTATCCGGATGAAAAATCGAAAATCGCTGAAAAATAAAATCCTAAATGAATTTATCAAATGGTGTTTCAAAAACGACAAAGTCAGGTTCATTTTTATTTTTTGCTTTTTTTTTATAGCTGGTACGTTATTTTAAAGATACCGGTTTTTTCACAATTTTCGCACTTCGCAAAACTGCATGCTGGACTTCGAAAAATAGTATAATATAAACACTTAATGATAAGATCTTTAAAAAGGACACCCGTAGCTTTAGTTTCGTTCATTTTTTAATTTTGCAATAAAACTGGGAAAAAAAATCGTAAGAATGTAAAAAAATGTAACTAAAGTAAAAACTATAATTTTCCAAGCTCTTATCACTAAATGGTGAGATTTATACTTGATCAGCACACGATTTTGCAAAGTGCGAAAATAGTGAAAAAAATGGTATTTTTTAAATGTCGTACTGACTACTAAAAAATACCAAAAACAGAAAATTAAAAACTTTAAAAAATTATTTTCAACGGGATATTCGATTTTGCGTTTCGATAGAAAAATTACAAGGAAAAATTACTTGGCCACGATACTTTTGGCCAAGGCTGTGTGTGCATTTGTTTTATGTGTAAATCATACAAAATTAGACAAATTTTCATAATTCGCGGACGATCAGGACCGCGGGCGAATCTGTCATTTCGATCGCACGCCAAATTTTTCAAAAAAATACATCACCCGTTTTCTTTAGATTGACTCACCATTACAAAAATCGTTTTACAAGGCACGTATTTCTTTCACCCCTTTTTTCACGATCGATCTTATACACATTTTTCTATAAACCTGTTCGAGTCTCGTTTCGTAAAAATATCATGACATCGAGTATCCGAAACGTGTTTTTTTTTTTATTATTCTGATCGTTTCCATCGAAGCTGAATTGACCGAAATTGAATTGAAATAAAAAGAGTTTTCCAAAAATTAGTACGAATCTCGATTCAGTCGAGATCTCACGAAGAACGAACGTTTCTCAAAAAACAGTAAGTAAACAAAATCTAAAAACAAAAACCGTGTCATTCATTCCTGAATAAAAAGTAACAACGCCGATTTTTCCTCCTGGGACTGGCGTTATTCTCCCACTCGCGAATGCGCATTTCAAAAAGATCCCGAAAAATAAGAAACGGTCAATTTTTTTAAACCAGCCGTGGCTCGTCTGCGATTCTACTCTTTTCCTCGTTACGTCGCGTACGAACGTGTTTATGTGTATGTCTGTTTTGAACATCGATGCAGTGAATCTCGGGACAGTGTTGCCCAGCCACGCTAGGGAGGATAAGCTTACGTTAAACTAGCATGATATATATCAAATGTTCAGGCATTTGAAAGCTCCATGAAACGCGCAATGAACACATTATTACATTGATCAAAAACGATAATGAGAGAGAAAAATGAAATCTATACAGATGACATAATATAATAATAATAATAATAATAATAATAATAATAATAATAATAATATTAATAATAATAACAGTACTATCGTTCGATATAAAAGAAAAGGTTTAAATAAGGCCGATACAATACAATAATAATAATAGGAATAATAATAATAATAATAATAATATAATAAGCCACATTATTACTCTAATTATCTGCAATATCACAGTACTTGCTGAAACATACTAGACGCGCACGCTTACACTCCTCGAAATGAAAGCCCAATGTATATTGGAGCGAATGACAAATGAGGACTGTACATGTATTAATATATACACATATGAGGGACTACATATATCGAGCATATGTATCGAAAAAAAAAAATCAAAATTAAATAGTCATTTGGGTTTAACCCAGTGGCAATATCAGCATATCGTCTCTCGTTTGCTTTCTTTCTCAGTTTACGGCGCGTTGTCACGTACGACAACGTTCACACAGAGTCTAATTCCTTTGAAAATCTATACGCTTATAATACTATTCTAAAGCCCCCCCTGCCCCACTCTCTTGTTTCGAATAGTCGCTGGTTTCGTTTAAACTTCGTTGGCTCGTGTACTATCGGTATTTTCGCTTAATCGAATTTCGTCTATTTTCGCCGAAGAAAAGAATTCTGACTTCCTCTCGTGAGATATTTCTTAATACGATTATTGAGGAACCCGAAACTTTTCATCGCTTCAATCGTTTGAAGAAGTGGTCAACGAAGTCTCAGAAAAATACGAAGTTCAGAGTACGCGAGTTGAACGTTTCGTCGAGCGAAATTTGCGCGGAAGAGATTTTTCGAATTGCGGTAAAGCTCCGCTGAGTATATCCTTTTTTTTTCAAATAGTACGAGTAATTTGGAATGCATTTAGGAGAATGGAGAAAACGTTGAAGATTGGATAGTGCACGCTCAATGGAGGAACGAAAATGATGTATTCCAGAGTGGTGAACTTGAGTTTGACTACGTAGAAACGAATTTGACTATGACGTTTCTACGTTGAGTCGGGATGTACCACGCGTCAGTCGTACGTTAAAGATCGCGAGTTTTGAAAAAAAAAAATGAAAGACGGTACGACTAATGGAAGTACATTGAAAACCTGAATTGATTCCAAGTGCCTCGTATCATCTGATGAAAGATACCGATTGTCCTATCAAATCTAAACACTCGAGTGCCCTCATTTTTTTTCTTCTTCGGAACGTGACTTTGGTGTCGGAAAGCAAGAAGTATCGCACGTATCGTGGACCAGTTTGAGCCTAGCCCAAAATGGAATCAAAACTTTTGTCTCGATGACCTTCCGGCATTGATAATCGAACGGACCGGAAGAAGAGGGAAGAATAACGAAAAGATTCGCGATGATGCCACGATGTACGTGTTTGAGAGAAAAAAAGGTGGCGGTTGGGCGCGAGTGAAGCAGTCTCTGTCCGGTGGCCTAATGTCATACGTAAACGGGGCCCTGATTATCATTGTCATCGAGGCTGATGCGACTCGGATACGCGGGACCACCGCCGTCGTCGAAGAAACGCCTGAACGTGAACTCGAAAAAGCCGTGAAACGGTTTACCATTGTCCAAAAGTTCGTCGGACTTGTTTGAATCGGACTTTTGCGAATTGTGCAATTTGTCGGGATCTACCGGATCGAAATTGCTCGTGTCCGTTGGATACTTGATGCGGGGTATGTGGGGTGCCACCTGACGTCGAAGGCCCTTTTCGAAATCGACGTTACCGAAGAACGGATGGCTCTTGACCTCGTCCGCGTTCTTTCCTAATCGACGATCAGAACCGACGCACAACTTCAATATCAGATCTTTCCCTTCCGGCGACAGGTTAGCTTGCTTCGGTATGTTGAGTGTCGTCTCCCAATTTATCACCTGGCCAGTGCGAGAAACAAATGAGATACGCGTTTATGTACAATGCGAAATACAACGATTTCAAAAAAACGTCATGGGTCAGATTGACCCAGTATGCACTTATAGGTTAGCGGTGGAAGTGTACACTCGAAGGGTTATAAAATCGAGGATTTTTGAATTTGGAAATCGAAATTGAAGCTTTAGACGAAAATTTCTTTCGCAAGCACATATATAATATTAAGAGCTTGGAGGATTAAAAAAAACCGGATATCCGTTGGACCTACCTTGAATTGCGTTTCGGCGGGCGTTTTGGCGTTGAAAGGAGGCGAGCCGACGAGCATCTCGTACAGTATAACTCCGACGCTCCACCAGTCGCAGAGTTGCGTGTAACCGGTTCGCTGAAGGACTTCCGGTGCTATGTAATTTGGAGTTCCGACTAGCGAGTGTGCCAGGCAACGCTGATGTTCCCTGTAACGCCGTCGTTCCAAGGGTTTCAGTTGTATGCACCGACACTCGTTGCTCCAATCGTCGGACGGATCCATCGAATCTTGCTTACCGTGACCTGATGGAAAAAATAAACGAAACGGGAGTGTTGGCTCGATTACTAGCGGAATAACGTTAACAGATCGAGATTAGAGCGAGGGCCGTGTTTCGCTCACCATTTTGTTGGTAATACTTGGAATTGTGTGTCCAACGGAAACCCGTGCAGAGCCCGAAATCCGTGAGTTTTATGTGACCATCCCGATCGATGAGAATATTGTCCGGTTTGATGTCCCGATGTATGAAACCCATTTTGTGAACGCTCTCGACCGCGCACGTCAACTCGGCGATGTAGAACCTCGCTAATGGCTCCTCGAAAACCTCGAACTTGATGAGTAACGACATGAGATCGCCACCCGGTATATAATCCATAACGAAGTAAAGATTGTCCTTGTCTTGAAAGGAATAGTAGAGTTTGACGACCCACTCGTTGTCGGCCTCGGCGAGTATGTCCCTCTCGGCCTTTACGTGGGCGACTTGATTGCGATTGAGAACGTCCGCTTTGCGCAACGTTTTCATCGCGTAGAACTGATTCGTGTCGAGTTTCCTGACGAGTGTCACCTCGCCGAACGCACCGACGCCGATCATTTTGATCTTGGTGAACATCGAACGATCCATTTTCGCCCTCTTCAGCCTTATGTAGTTAGACTCCTTTTGGGAGAGCATTTTTCGCATCTGGCATTGGGCTTCGGCGCTCAATCCAATTTTCGCCATTTCAGTCTCAAGCTGCAATCGCCTGTAGAGCCGTTGCTTGTGCGACTTGAGCACGTTTTCGATGTGTTGCTCCATAAAGAACTTGAACGCTTGTGGCGAGTAATTGCGCACTTTGCAGTCCCTCCTCTCTTCCTCCTTTTCCTTGCTCATGTGTTTCCTTTCGGGGATGGGTGACTGATGCTTTATCTTGTAGGGGGAGGGTGCGCCTTTGGCGCCAGCGCCACCAGCACCGCCGCCGCCGCCTTCGAGGCCAGCCGTCGCGGCGTGATTGTTATTGTTCCTAGATGAGACGGAGCTGGAGGCGGTGAGTGGCAAGGGTGGCGTTTCTCCCGCCAACTGACAATTCTCGGCGGGCGAGTATTTTCTCTGAAGGGGTGGATGATGAGCGACCGGTGATGATCTCGGCGCAGTGCCTAGACTTTCAACGGTGGAGATACCGCTAGGATCATCCGTTGGGCTACCATAGGGCGGTGGTGGGAGAGGATGGTGCATGCTTCGTTGGGCGGCAAGAGCTTGCATCGTAGTTGCGTAGCTCGGAGGTTCGGTGGTTGGCACACCCGTCGGTACTCCGAGCCCAGCCATCGAACTCGTCGAATTCGAGGTCGCGACGTTGTTGACCGGTGGATAAGCGGGCGGTGGTGGTTGTTGGGTTTGCTGCTGCAACTGTTGTTGCTGTTGCTGCTGCTGTTGTTGCTGCTGCTGTTGTTGCTGCTGTTGCTGCTGCTGCTGTTGTTGCTGTTGTTGCTGCTGTTTCTGTTGGATCGAAGAGGCGTACGAGGGCGGCGGTGGCGGCGGTGTCGTTCCACTCCCCGAAGACACCGGCTGCGGTGACGTCGGCGCTATTGCCGTTTGCAACACTGGCTTTTGAACCTGTGTGCTCTTCACTGATTGCATTATTATCGGCGGTTGAGTCTTCGCTTGACGTGCACCCCAAGCCTGGAGGGGCGTTGGCCTCGCCATCGAGTTTTGTCCGCTCGACGGGACTGTCGAAACCGTTATCGGACTCGGCGAGCCCGCCGAGGTCGGACCTGAGTATATGCCAGATGATGGACTCTTCCTGTAATCCTGCTGGGATTGCGTCGGCGACTGGCGATTCTGCATCGAGGCACTGTAAGAGGGCGGTTGAACCGGACCCTGGGGCGACGAGGAGGGCACTATCGGATACGGTGGTGGCGGCTCAGTTTGACCACCCGCGTTCCCGTTGCTACTCGTCTGATAAATACTCAACGCTTGTATCTGCTGCGTCAATTGCTGCTGAACCTGCGGTCCGTTTTGAACGATCATCGGCTGACGAGCGCTCGAGCCCGTTCCGTTGCTCGTCGCTACCGGACTCGTGCCGCGTTGAGGCGGATTCGCCGATGACGAACCCGAAGTACCAGGCGCTGCGGGTGGCGGCCTCGTCGGCACCACCGGCGCCGGTGACATTCTCTTCAACATTTGCTGCATGTTGCTCGGCACGTTTGGCTGACTGTAGGGCGCGTGTGGCGGCGGCGGTGGTGGCGGCGTCGAACTGCATCGCGGTGGCGGTGGCGGAGGTGGCTCCCGCTCCACGAAACTACTCGGCGAATACTGGCGACTCAGTTGCGGATGGGGACTCAACTCCGCTTGACGGGGACTGTCCGATCTTGAACTACCCGCGCCACTGTCCAGAGCTGGGCTGCCCCGTTGCAGCGACAACTCCCGCTCCAGACTCGGCTTCCTTATCAGCTTCGTGTTCAATTTTGCCAGGCCGTTCAACGATTCCCCTTGCGCCTGCTTCAGAAACTCGATCGCCGCGTCTAAACGCCAGCCCGCGAGCTTTAACGCGCGCAATCCGATGTCCTGTACCGGTCAATCAAATTTTACGTTTGTTATCATCTATGAGACATCGCGACTCCGCTCTCTACCATTGATACAACTTTTGATACTGGGTTATCGAATAAAGCACGGACGTGGCTGTTTAGAGGAATTGGAATTACTTTAATGGATGCTAATGCGTCGATTCTTGTACGATATCGTTCGCAGCTTTTTCGAAAGGTCCGATTCAAGTTTACTCCGCACCTTGGTTATTTTCATAAGCCACATAACGTCCAAGGACCAATATTGCACGATTATATTTTTCAGGCAGCATGTACTGGATTGTTACATCTTGGTGTAATGTTTTTCTAATGCTGATGAAAGGGGTATGGCAAAAACCATACCGTAATGAATGGTTTACGAATTTACAGAGCGCTGAGAAATGGGAGAAAATGTTGGCACCTTCGTGTAGAAAAATTCGTTGTATATAAAAGCCCTAAAAATGCCTCATCCTCTCGATTGTGTTCTATCATTTTCTCTCTCTGTGCAAACCTTAATCGTCACGGAAACCGAAAGGATTTTTGTCACGTTGCATCACTTTTAAAAATTAAAAAAAAAAAAAACAAAGAAGTATATTTACTTCAGAGTAACCCATGGCCAACAGTTGAGCGATGGCCTGGCGCTGTTCCGGCTTATCGGCGAGACTGCCAGAAGCGGCGGACAGACCGCTGTGACCGGAAGCTGAGCTGACACCGCTAGTAGTAGAGAGCGTCGATATTGTACTTGCAGCGCTGGACCCTACCTCGCCTGTACCGCCGATATTGGCAAACGGGAGTAAGGAATTGCGAATCTCAGCTAGAGCCTTTTGGTGGTATCCAGAGCCGCGACTGCCCGACTTGACCACAGGTGGATTCATAGTGGCCCATGCTAGGCCCTCCGGGACCTAGCTCCGTTCCGATTCGGACATATATATATACTTATATATATATATGTCCGTTTATAAGATGTGACTGTAAGGGCAAAAAACCAGGTGGCGCTTTATTTATCGTGCACAAGCTCTAAAATGACACTACACAGAATTGAATTAAAAAACCCATTTGTTTCTTTGTTAAGAGAAGTAGCTCTCATCTCGGACAAAAGTATGAAGGCGGAGAAAGTTTTAGAATCAACGGTCAATCATTTTTGAGTCGAAGTCGCAGGAAATCTTTGGATTTTGAGTCGAAGTCGCAGGAAATCTTTGGATTTTGCATCGGACACCGCTTGATCTGTATATTTTGGAAAAAATGCCGATCGAGTAATGGAAAAGCCAAGAATCCTGTGATTTCGTCGAAAATGAGATGTCAATCCGTAACGCAACGTGAGAAAGAAGCGAATTGATCGATGGAAGTGGATAGTATCGTAATGTACATACGAAAGATAGGACGATTCGCTGAGACTGCTGCGGGGGTAGTTTCGGCGAGGATGCGGAAGTGAAGGAAACTCGCACTCGATCTAACCTATGCACGGGAGACACTCGCGAAAGTTTGCGATTTCCACGAGAATCGTAACATAGTTTTCGCGTGAATGGACACACACTAGCGAGGATGAACGTATTCACATGTACCACCACCGCCACCCGCGTGGGTACTTCGATCCCTTTCAATATTACACGTCGAATAAATAATCGATTTGGAGGAATACTAGAACGAGTACGGGTGCAAGAAGGAGAAGAGGAAGAAGAGGAAGAGGAAGGTGGAGGAGGAGGAGGAGAAAGAGGAGGACGGCGACGACGAAAACGGGGATGCCAGTGTGTCGTACCCGAGCATATTTTACGCTCTCACGTATTTACAATGAGCTCTCTCTCGAGCCACCACCGATTATCGTCAAACTCACTAAACTCAATTCAACCAGGCGCGAAAACGCGACCGACGGCGATTAAACTCGCGGCAATTAAGTCATCGACAACAAAGAAAGATACACCCGTAAATTACTAAAGTAACTGGCAGCCATTTTGAAGTGCCACATTCCTCCGCCGACTTGACACACACACACACGTGAACATACACACGCGCACACACACGCGCGCGCACACGCGTATAAACAGAGAGTGCGCGACACGCATGCACGCACGCGCGCACACATACACGCGCGCGCGCGCGCGCGTACCAGCGCTCGCTATCTTTTTCGTAATTTTTACGGGTGTACGCGCGAGACCTGAGTGGCCTCATCGGTATTCTCGTTTTCGTAAACATTTTTATACTAGCGTACGCGCGTCTGACGAGCCTTTACTTTCATTCGTATTTTCATTCGTGATTCCTCCGTAATTTTCGCTTATTATTTCGTCCGGAGTCATATGTTACGCGGACGATGAGCGCGATCGCGTCGTCAAGTGAGGCCGCATTTGTACCGACTTTGAAACTAGAGAAACCAAAATTATTGCCCGCCGGTAACACACCGGGCGGGCACATAAATTCATCCAAACGCCACCGAAGAAGCGGCACCCCAACCATCCTTATACGATCTACCATCTTTGCACACCTCGCATTATCGTGTTCGAACCAAACTTTTGCGTGTTGCTACAAAATATTTTGGTGGATGACGTTTTAGCGCTACATCCGATCGTGAACTGCCTTCTGTCTAGTATTCTACAATTCCTCTGTTTCGCAACGTTCCGCGGGTGGCAAACGCGCGAAGGATCGCTTTAACGAGTTGTTCGTCGTTCGCAAATCCTCAGAATGGAGAGTATATTTCACGAAAAGGTGATGCAACGTGTTGCTTTTGTGCACTTGGAACACGAATTTATTATGTACCGTCGGACTATTTTTACTACGCTTTTACATATTTAGTTACAATGTCATATCGCGAATTATAAATGGTGCTTACGTATTCGCAGACTAACACACGCGAAATTTTGTCATGTATAAGGGAGCGTAAAAAGTATTCGAACGTCTCAATTGAGTTTTCCAGTGGTTTTTCATTATTGTCTACTGTCAATCTGACCATTGATACAAAAATATCGATACTCCAAATCGGCAGTCGAATAACATAACCTCCAGTACTATTCGAGAACTTCGAGTGTTCGTTAATCACACCGCCTAATTACCAGCCAATTGGAAACGTCTTTTTTAAATCTTTAATCTCATATACATTCTTGTTCTCAGCAAGAAGGCTATCTGTGCGCTCAGCACTGTCTGAACGCTCTCCTGCAGGGTTCTTATTTCAATGCCGTTGATCTAGCCAACTTGGCGCATCAAATGGACGAAGAAGAGAGAATAAGAATGGCTGAGTCAGGTGAGGAGAGCGAGGATTATCGGCGGTTCCTCGAGGTGAGATCCCATTGAAAACATTCAAAAAAAGTGCACTTCTCGCAGTAATCAGCTCTGAAGATTCAAGATATCCTTCACAATCAATTGAATTTGTCACGTCGCGGCGTTTAGCAACCATCTGGAAACATGGACGACAGCGGTTACTTCTCGGTACAAGTGATAAGCAGCGCCCTTAAGGTCTGGGGCCTGGATATCATTCCTTACAACGGGACAGAGCCCATCGCACTAGCCGCTCAAAACGATCCCTCGTAAGTTTTTTGTCCAAATTGCGACGATCCTGACATCTGAGACCTTACAAAACCAAAAATTCCCGATTAGCGCCACTTTTGACACTTGTGACGTAATCAAACATGTACAATAAACAAAATCCTTTTTCGGCTTGCTTGTTTTCGTAATAATAGTAGTAAAATTGCATAATAGTAATAATTCCACTATGGTTCTTGCCGGAACAACCGTAGCATTATTTTACCTTATAATGATCATTAGTGCAGAATCGTAATTGCAATTCCAGTCTCATGCAAGCGTACATCTGCAACTGCAAGGGTCACTGGTTCACCATTAGGCGCATCGGTGCTCAGTGGTTTAATTTAAACTCGATGTTCAGTGGACCCCAGCTACTGTCCGACACATACTTAGACATGTACCTCGCCCAATTGTTGCAGGAAGGCAAGTAACCTAATCTTCTCTGTTCTGTGATTTTAATAGAGCATTGGGGTGATTTGATGTTTGATCTTACGAGCGAAAATTGTTTTAATCAATCACTATGGCATTCCGAAGGTTACTCAATATTCGTAGTCATGGGGGCACTCCCGAAATGCGTGGCGGACGACGTGATTCTAAGAAATCCCGTGACATCGTACGCGGCGAAGGCGAGCAAAAGTGACGCTACACAGGCGACTAACACCGGTGACACGGGGGAAAAGCCAACGTTGAAGGGATACAGATTGGGAACCGCAGCCGAAGAAGAGGAAAGTGCCAGGAAGATTCTCGAGACGGCTCAGGCATTCGAACAAGTTCGAGTTCCGGTCACCGCAAATCGTGCTGTTCCGAGTTTACCAGGATACGCGGATCCGGGAACGAGCCGGGAGAAACCGCGCGAAAGAATAATTCCGGTGCGTGTGGAGGAGGACGAAGAGACGGAGGCAAATCTCAGAAGAGCGCTCAAATTGAGCCTACGCGAGATAGAAGCAAATTCGGGGATCGCCGGATATTCGGGAACCAGCCGTGATCAGCAACCACGAGTTCCCCGCACCAGCAGTTTTGTCACGGATCCTAACGACGAGTGTGCCGAGGACGAAGACGAAGAGATGGAGAGGGCGCTCCGGCTGAGCCTCGAATGCGTCACGACCCCAGTCACACCCGACGCCACAGAAGACGCCGATCTACGAAAAGCATTACAATTGAGCCTCGAATGCGTCACCACACCGAGCATCCCCGATCCGGACGACCTGCGACGCAGACGACTCGCACATCTTGGGAACCTAGCGAGAACGACAAGTAACGACGGCGCTTCGACGAAAGTCAACACTTAACGACCACTTTATCAATCCTCGCCCTTGTTCCCCGTACCGCCAACTTGATCTCCTCTAGTTCTCCTCCCGCCCCCCAAGTTCACTTACCCTTCAATAAAACTTCTAACATCACCTCCTTTAGTGGAAATCTCAACGGAAACTTTGAAATTTGTCTTTAATAACGTTGCGAACTTTGCCGGATGTTGGCTGTTGCGGCGCCGGGTCACTTGCAAGATTTTTACAGTATCGTCGCAGAATTGAAACTTTTAGTTTCCAGTTTCCAAAAATCGTATATGAAGTTTTTGACAATTTACGAGCAAAAAACAACTGACATTCTACAATCGTTCCGATAATTAATGCAGTGCAATTAATGGTTCCGAAATCTTTTACGTGTTGTAGCACTCAAGGCTCAATTGCAATGCTTTTCGTAGATCGGCGTCCTCTGTGGCGTCAGGTGTGACCGGAGTCGTGACGCTTTCGAGGCTAATTAAGATTAATTTCTCGTAATTAATTTTAAGGTTACGATGAAATGTGGTGTACAATTTCAAAGTCTCCGAGTCACTGTTCGGCCCAACCAGGCGGGCTTTCCCCTTAATTCATGTTTGTTACAATTATTACTAAGACTTTCCGTATGAGCGGTGTAATTTAACAAATAGGGTAGTGTGGGAGGGCGAAAGAGGCGCGTTCAAATTTCTATACTAAAACGAAACATGCTGTGGTTTTTAAAGGTAATAAAGAGATATATATATATATACATATACGTATGGGTGCTCGCAAGCATGTGTGTATACGTGTGTCTTAGACAGACAAAAATTCTTATCGACGAATTGCGCTCTAATCTATTATCAGCGCCCTAATCGACCATTGCGATTACGTTTATCCTTGAACTTTAAGGAGACATGATCGCGTTCCACTTTATCGAGTTGCATCGTGATAAAACTAAAATTTGGTCGTGCAGGTCTACTCAAATTCCGGTAGCATAAAAACACGAAGCTTGTGTTATCATATTTGGTAAATTGGCGAAAGCCAAACGGAAAGGGAAGAGAGTATAATATACCAATGAGAATCCAGTAATGAAACGCGGCGCTTCAAGATCGTCGTTCACTGATGCCCATTTTGAGGCATGTCTTCACCCTCACGCGTAACATCGAAAGTACCTTCGGGATTTTAGTTATTCATATTGTCTCGCGAACTCGGTAATGCACCGCAATGGCTTTTATTTTATTTACAAGTTTTGAATTTTCGTTATACTTTTATTCTATGAAATTCCTGATGTTAAGGACATGGCGAACATCGACATAACCTCACAAATTTTCGAAATCCGTTTTCTCCGTGTCGATTAAGTTTATGGCGAAAAATCGAGCATTAGCCTTTGTAGAGTGTATAGAGACAGAAATAGATGCTTGAATTTTACGATAAAAATGTTTCGTCCTCGAGAAATTGCGATTTTGAAATTTCGACTATCTCTCTCGCACTCGTGTGTCACGTGGTACGTCTTCGACATGTTCTTAACGCATTTGCAGTTGCATTTGTGAATAGCTGAGAGGGCGCTCATAAACATCACCAACACTGCCGCCTCAAGGTGACAGTTCTGACGCGCTTCCATCGCGACATGGAGCCTAGGTACCAGGTAAAGGCCAAGTATGACCTGGTATCTAGGCTCTATGCATCGCGATTTCGACTAGCTTCCATCATCGATACATTCCTTCCTGTTATTCTTCACTTTCTGTTTCCGTACGCGGTTTAGTACACGGTTGGAGTCATCAGCGAATTTTGACGATTAGCAACTTTGGGATACGAGATTTTTGTTCCCGTTTGCAAGGTTGTCTGTTGCTTTCACAGCAGAGGGCTATCCGGACTCCGTTACCAGAGACCTGCCATTGGTGTTTGCTATGGGGTTTTAGCAATTGCTAATAACATATAAGTACAACAATTTTGCTCGTGTTGCATTATTATAATTAAAAATTTATTTGTATACAAAATAAAGATCAGTGTTTCCCGCATCAAAAAGCACACAGAATATTTCAGTGCTTCAATTTTTATCGCGTTATCTCGGGATCAATACGGTTTTTCATAATCGCGAAATTTATTTTTTACTACCCGGTTTTTTTTCTATTGAATATTAAACGAATTAAATTTTGGCAATCAACACGAACTTGCATATAATTTCAATTGCTTTGTGATGGAGTAGATATCACGGTTTTACATGCAGTTCTGAAACCGATATGGTAAGCCTATCATCTACTTTTATTTCCATTTTTTGAAACTACGTGGTATTGCAGTTGGAGGGTTCGTTTGCAGCAAGGACAGAAAAATCTCTGCTCCACGGAGACTAGAGTAAAGAAACGGGCACAGCGTGCTTTAGAAGTGAACACGAAATCCGTGTCTCTTGTGGTGGCGCTGCAGTCGAACATTTCAATGTATAAATATATATGTAGTTCAAAGATCTGCTAGGTAAATGTGAAAAATTGTTTTGACTCGTCCTAGCCTCCGTAGTGTCTCCTTGTAATCCCAATTGTATAACTCCAATCTGCGAGATGTTGAGCTCGCATCAGAAATTCAGTATGGAAACAACAGCGACGAGGTTAAAAAGTGGCAAGACATCGAGAACCAAAGCATCGAAAGCTTTCAAGTATGTAAATTTGCTTTTATTCTCATGATTTCCGTGATGCATGAAAAATCGTTCGAAGGACGGTCTTTCAGGAACGTACCAACGGCTTTGCTGCTGAAGAAGAAAGCGGAATGCGACGCACGGGCTTTGAAGATCGTGGAGAGAATGATGGAACCCAAGGTTGACGTCGATTGGCTGTTGTCCAGCGTAAGGCGATACATAACTATAAAGAACCTGCGTAATTTTGGTATCGTAACAATGCGCCACGACGGCTGATGGCACTCGTGTTGCAGCTGAGCGTTATAAGCCAATGTCATATGGAAGATGTAGCCGAGGAACGATCGATAGTAAAACTGTGCGGCTATGTTTTATGCGACAATCCCCTGACCAAAGTCGTCGCCAAACGCTACCAGATATCTACACTGAGGAACAAAGTGTACGACATTGACAAAGTCCGAAATTACTGCAGCTATGGATGTTACAAAGCTGCCAAACACCTCACGGACCAAGTACAGACGAGTCCCCTGTGGCTGCGGGATTTAGAGGAGAAGCCCACTTTTCACTTGTTGGCCAAAAAGAACGATTCGCGATTTCCCAGCCCACCGGGCATCGAAATAGATCTTCTAGGCATACAACTCCCACCGGACGAGGCAGAGTCACAGGACGAAGCTGAGAATCAGACTAATCGTCCAAAAGAAAATGACTCCGGCAAAAGGCACTCTGCTAGGTGGAAGAGAGACGAAGCAAGTCCAACGCCAATTTGTTGCAACAAGGAAAGTAATCAAAACGGAAGTTTCACAGAGTTGGACTCTGTTGCCACAGAGATTACAAACGTGATTGCATCGCAAAGCCGAGATGAGAATTCTACCGAGCAGCCTCCGAAGGATGCAGAAGAAACCCAAACAAAATTTGAGGGAGGGAATTCTGATGCGCAGTCTCCGAGGGATGTAGAAGATATTCAGGAAAAACCTCGAGAAGAACACGCCACAGAGCAGCTTCAAAGAGTCATTGGGAAATTACAAAATCCGCACGATGAAAATATAAGTTCACGAACATCGAATACCGACGCTGCAAACGCCGATCCGAATCCATCGAGACTGGTGAGGAAATCATCGGAAAAAAGACGAACGGAGAGAAGGCGAGTCAAAGAATCATCAAACATCACGATTTCCTTCGAAGCTGTGACCTCTCGTGTAGAGAAATGCCTCAGAGAGTGGATAACGGAGAGAACGCTGAGTCTCTTGCACGGAGAGGCGGAAGAGCAGCGGGAAATCATCGAGGGTGTCAAGCGAGAGGAGAAGTACGCTATATTGTGCAAGAAATTGAATCGGCTTCAATTGGAAGAGGAACGAGAGGAGAGCGAGTATAGTGGCGATTTGAGACCAGCACCGGATCTTTCAGCTCTTCGCGAGGAGGCGAAAGGATTGGAATTGAAGGTGAGATACAAAATATCTTGCTACATAACCTACTGTGGTACTGCGTTGTTAGAAAAAAAATGTATAATTTTTTTGGGATTTTCTGAATAAATGTAAAGATAAATATTGTTTCGAAACGACTGAAATTAAATATTTGTTTCTGTACTGGCCAACATCATTGTACTGGCGCTGGGAATTGTACAATCACCGAATTATAAATAGACATAGGAACTGAATAGAATATACATTTCAAAGCTGCATAGAACGCAAATTCTCAACAATAGAAATCATTTTTAAAAAATTGAATACAAAAAACGCACGTAATCTTTACAATGAAACAAAAATCAATATGCTAATTCCATTGGGGAATTGAACAGGTTCGAGCTTTTTGGCAAGGCAAGACTGTCATCGATCCAGCTGATTCGAAACTCTCTGAATGCTCCTCGGAAAAGAACAACCAAAATGTCGATACGATTCTTCCGATGTTAGATCTTCACGCACCCAATGCTCTGAGACGGCGAATTTTCCTCGAAAAACTGAACAAAGTTATGCCTGATTTGCTACGAGCTTTGGTCGCCGAAAATTCCAATGTTTCCACGTACAATTACACCGCCGAGAAAAGTTCCAGCGTGAAAGTGTTGGTCAGCACTTTTGCCCTATCCGCGACGAATATAACATTCAAAACTGCCGAGTGGACTCTCGTTTCGCTCTTTATCATCAAATTGTGAGTATCTTCTTTCACGCAAGTCTAAAACTCAGCTACGTCATTTTTTAAAACATTTTTTTTTTTCATCGCCGCAGATTGGGAATAATGGATCCGAGAACGAGATATTTACTTTCGAGGAAACAAGCCCAAATGCATATATCTATGATTCTCATGTCCTACAAGCTGCAATCAAATTATCTCGACAATTTGATTGCATCGGTGACTAGCCCACCGGATGTCGAGGATACCGAGATCCAACAGGAAGTTCAATCGCAGTTTTGATATATCGAAGTCAGGACGTTTCAAGTTGATTTCGACCAAAAATTTTCTTTTCACTTCAATTTTCATCCGGCGATATAAAAAATTGGCGATGTTATGATTTTTTAAAGTTTTTAAATCAGATAAACTTCATTTTCATCTGTTGCTGTTCTCTCCATGATCGAACTGTTTTTCATATCTAAAGTCGAACTATTTTCCATCCAATATATGATTAAGGTGTAA
Source organism: Ophioninae sp. B BG-2022a (assembly GCA_030522765.1). NCBI lineage: Eukaryota > Metazoa > Arthropoda > Insecta > Hymenoptera > Ichneumonidae > Ophioninae sp. B BG-2022a. Next base: position 19,525 of record JAPYZJ010002474.1, read on the forward strand.
CTATGCGTATATACATAATTTGTACAATAGCACGTAAACGCGCATGTATTTCCGTTTGACTTTTATATAAAAAAAAAACATAGATGCCATCGGAGCGATAACTTGTCCTAAATAGTGTTTTGAGAGGATACCGAAGGTACACCCTTGAGAGGCGAGTTCGGACAGTCGAGACCCAATCGGTCGAGTTGGGGCGGAGAAGAGGAGTGCTCGTCTTTGCCGCGGTTGCCGATTTTGTCGTTCAGAGCCTCGTAAAGATTGTGTACCGCCTCGTTGTGCTGTAAAAGTATTTTTTTTTCTCCATTATATACAAAAATGTTATCGAGTTGGGAAAAATTAAAGCTGAGTAGTTGGATGGCGAAATCTAGAATATTACCTGACTGGTCGGTTGAAGAGCCTTGACGAGAGAGTGAAGCCTAGCGGGTGGCAACTTCGGATAAATGTACCAGAGAAGCTTGAGGAGATGCCTGGTGACGTTGTCGCGTCCAAGACCGGCGAGGAAGAATTCATCGAAGATCACCGTGCAGAAGGATTCATTCGAGAATTCGTCCGCCATGTTGAGAATGAGAAGAGATACCTACCAACGCGCAAAAGAACAAAAAAAAAAGATCGAATTTTACCCAGAGTTCAAAAATTCATTGGGATTGCGTTCGATCTTGTTGGCTTGTAAAACGCTTTGTGTATCGAGTGGACATTTCTTTTGCTTACGAGAGTGTGCAAGAAAGGATCCTCGAAGGCCCTTTGTGCTTGGCAATTGGGCAGGGTTGCAAGAACTCTCATGAGACCCCGAGCATCCCCTCGCGCTTTTCCAGCTCCGCTGCCGTGCATACCGCCGCCGATGCCGCCACTTCCGGCTGCCCCGCTTGCACTTCCGGTCACTCCGCCCACGTGCAGAGCATAATACATCGAGAGGACTGCCGCGACACCTGAGAGTTGTGCATACGCCTGGCACGCATCGGGCGGCGGTCCCGAGTGCTCGATGATCGCGATCGCGCTCGCCCTCTCGTCTGGCGGCAACTTACTGTTCAGTTGCCTTATCTGATCGTCCACCATGAGAGACATAAGGGCGGGCAGAAACTTGGTGACTATTTGACTGTCGAGTTTGGGCTCCTTGAAGTCTTGGGACTCGATCATCTGCCAAGCTGACAAACCGAGCGCGAGCATCCTCAGGAGCAATATAAGAACGTGATTGTCGCGCGGCATCGATTCCCCGTTTATCAAATGAAGAGCTATCTTCACTGCGCTGCTCGCCAGAAAGTTCACCGCGTATGGATCGCACAGAGTCATACTCAGGTCTCCGAGAACTTGCTCCTGGCCCCGCTGTTCGCAAACGGATAAAAATTATCGTTGAATTGTCATTTATGGAAATCTCGATATTTATTATTGATGTCCTTCCTTTTTCGTATAATCAAAAAGAATTTTCGAAGCTTCGCGCTTTGACATTCACTCTGAGGCTATTCTAAATACTAAAGATGAGGTATATTATTTACTGTTCTCATTTACCCTAATGCTGTCGAGAAATCCCTGCAACTCTCGAGATCTCTTCACATCCACATTCTTTTCTCGTATACAAGCATCCAGACACCAGGTAAACTTGTGACAAGGGTCGACGGAGATAATATCTTGAATCTCAAGATCGTGGAGTGCCATTAAGAGCTCTGCTCTAAGGGTGCAGTAGTGTATGTTTTTTGTTCGGAGGAACAACGTCCTCAGGAACTGCAGCACCATGTCGTAGAGCTTAACGCTGTGGCCTATCATGTGAGCCAACTTTTGTACCACTTCTCCTTGTCTCCTTACCTGCAGGCGAAATAATCGAGGCACGTTAGGAAACAAAATTAAAAAATAGAGAATATCAATCAAATACGTTCCAGCCCCCTGCACATGATGAAACGTCTTCGAAAACTTGGCAGACCCAAAATGTTCCGATGAACTGAATTCAAGCGTAGGATAAAAGAGGAAAGTAAGAAAAGAGCATAAACCTTGGGTGGGGGTGTGAAGAAAAGACTGTTCAGATTCCTGTGATCGAAGAGGACCTGCTCTTTCTCAATGATATATTTGCTGAAGAGGGGGGAAACTTCATCGCCGAAGAGGCTCTGATTGTCCTTCCAAATTTGACGTTTGACTTCAGTATCCGCGCTATTGTAGAGTTCCTTCTCCCGCACCAAAACTCTGAGATACTTGTCGTCGATATGTGGCGTGTTGCGCAGTATGCACATGACGACGGGCCTAAGGGCCGCGATGCGAACGGCGGGAAAGCTCTTCGACAAGAGTTCTTTCAGCCTCTTGTCATGGCTACTGCCGTTCTTTTCGCTTCTTTCCGCGCCTATCTCGTTTATGCGTTTTACTAGTTTGTCGCGCAATTCCTCGAGCACCGAGGCGTGAAAGTCCAATCTTCGAACGCCATGAAGATCGAGGAGCGGCAACATCGGCCGCAGCGAAGGCAACAGTACGCCGTTCTGCAATTGAAATTCCTCGATCGCTTTCAGAGGATCGGTACAGCTCGTGAGAGCGTCACGGAGAAATATTTGACCTGGTATATCGAGATCCTCGAGACCGTCGCTACTCGTTGTCGTTGCGGTCGTTGTTGACGTCGCTGTCGCAGCGCCAACGCTGTTCCTCGTGACGCTCATCTTTGCGACACTACTCTTTCGTTTCCTCTTATGTTTAGTCGTTCAGTATGACTTTCGTTACAATGAATCACAGCCCCCTTTTCAACTTTTTCGCCACTGTTGTTTACATAATAAACAATGAGATACGGATAACTATCGCGTATTTTGAGGTTATGTGCGCACGGACGCGCCGTGCTGCAGGAAGACACCGGACTAGCGGCCATGAAACGTAAATACCAGGAGTCTAAAGGCTAGATACCAGGAGGCCACATTCGGTCGTAAAAAACTTCTAAAAACAGGATTTTCACGAATTTTTCATGAAAATTTTGGGTTTTGGGGAAAATTAATCGTAGATTCGTGCTCAGGGGATCAAATTACATGGAAATAGACCGTTTAACAAAATATTAAAAATCCAAATTTTTTAACGATTTTAGGGCAAAAAAAGTTTTTTCACTCAATCATCGATAACGTTCTTTCCTTGAGGATTTCGCACTTCACTCTGTGCTCGATCTCTTCGTTATGATTTTCTCTTCAAAATGCGTTTTTAATCATTAAAATCCGATTATTTTTCGATTTTTCGCAGAATTTCAAAGTTGGACCATCGATTCCGCCAATTTTTCTATACATACCCCTTTGCCTCGTTTTTTGCGGTTTCTCAAGTGGACTTTCCGAGAAAACTATACGAGATATCGATACGAATCCAACGCGATTATTTAAGTCAGGCAAAAACCGTTTCCAAACCCACCGAATGAATCTCCATAGCTAATCAGAAGCTCACCCTACGACCCTTTGAAATTTTGAGATTTTTGAGATTCCGGAAAAGTGGCCGGGAAAGTCGAAAAATATTTTTTTTCGTTTTTAAACTCTTAAAAGGGTCTATTTAATCGGAAATTATCCGCT
>JAPYZJ010002475.1:0-28513 GCA_030522765.1 Ophioninae sp. B BG-2022a
CTACACTATATGCGATAACTCCGCAAATATTCATTATTTCGGGTTTTCCTTTGGTCAGTATATTCTTTGGGTATTATACTTTCGAAATATGTAAAAAAACGATTTTTTGAAAATTCGAAAGAGATTTCTGGAATTAAGGACCCGTGTGTTGTCCGCTTGACACAAGCGTGTACGCCCAGATTTTTTGCTGTAATCCGTTAGAGGTTTGATTCGCACACGAGCGCGTAGAGGGGCTCTGCTACCGAAATCCTTTGTATACAAAGCGTTGCCTACTTGTCGTACGACCGTCGTCGCGGGCGAGCGTTTACCTACTTTCCGACAAGTGCGAAAAAAATGGGCGAAAGAAAGTTTTGAATCGCGATTGAGACAACAATATTTTTTCGGACTTTCGGATAATAATACTTCACGGTTCATATGATGTTTGTGTTCAAGGTTGTCGTCAAGGCGGCCCCGACCGTTAGAGTTTCGTACAAATTTGTATATAAGCGAATGAAATTAAATGAATACCCTTTCCCAAAAGAGATGGATCGAAATTGCCCCACGTCCTATAACCAAGTGACATATCTCAAAAACTTATACTATAGAAAAAACATATTCTATGTAAAAAACATTTCTATTCTATTTCGTAACCACTAACGTTTTTATCTCATCAAAATGCAATAAGTCAAAAGACACAACAAGAGAGTTAAAAACTCATAAAGTACAAAAATAAGCTTATTTTAGAGTTTACTTTCATTTCTCCGGGATCCTGGAGACTGGAGACCTGACTTTATGGCAGTGGGACTACCTTGGGGTACCCTTTCAAATAAAAAATAATTTTTTAAATCGGTCTATAAATACTCATACGAACGAATTTTTCATAACAGCGCCCGAACCATTTTTAAAGCAATTTTTCCATATGAAGGTGTAAAAAAATGAAGTTACGGAGTGTCACGTCCTGAGGGGACGTGGTCATATATACACTACCGCTCAAAAGTTTGGATACACCAGTCGATATTTTTTCCCGCACTTAAAGTTTGATAGCTCTCCCAAAAAAAAGATATTCGAAAATCCAAAGCGGCATTTCAAAGGAGAGATATCAGGCTTCACTTTGATGTATTTTAGTATTTTTTTCAATTTTTTTTCTACCCGGTACGGATTTTGGTCCGCGGCCGTTTTTAGGCCTTTTTTCGACCCTCGCAAATCCGGCGCCGGTTGTAAGAAAATTTTTTTTTTCACTCAGAAAAACTTAAAAGGGCACACAGAAGCTGCATATGACTTAAAAAAATTTTTTTGCGATTTTTTTTTTTGGGAGTTATTTTATTTTTTGCCAAAAACGACAAATTTTTCAAAAATCAAAATAACCCGAGAACGATAGGTTTCGAGAGAAAATGTTATAAATACAAAAAACTGCGTGTTTCCATAATAAACCGCCTTGAATTTTTCCAGAATTTTTTCCTGACATTTATTTTTTTCTCGAGTATTTTTTCAAAATTTAGCAGTCAAATTTTTTTCTTTCAGGCCTACAAAATGTTTTAAGGCACTTAAAACATTTTCCCACGGACGTTACAGGAGTATGCCATATTTTTTTCTACATTGTTATCTTTTTTTTTTTTAGATAGGTACGTCACTTTGTTATAGGACGTGGGGTAATTTTGTATGGATTGTGATCCGTCTTCTTTAAATCTAACATTCACGTGCTACGGGTCTAAGCGTACAAGCCATGAAAACGAAGTCATTCGAAAATAGCTCTGCAAACACAGTACCCAGTGATTGGTCGATCCCAGCCGTAATTTGAATTCGACGTGATCACGGTCTTTCGTGAAGGTTTGGAAATTGGCGTTTTTTTCAGTGGTGAGGGTAGTTTCGATGCTGCGTAACGCAGTTCCTTATCCATCAGCTAAATGCGCCATTAGCAGTTGATAGATATAGTATGAAGCAAACGTCTCGACCGCCCGGCCAATTGAATAGAAAGATTGTCTCATACCTGGGTGAACTGTATAAAATAATTAGAATATAAAAATATTCTAATTGATAATGCAATATTCGAAATTGCAATAATTGAATATGCAATATTCGAAGGTGCAATAATTGAATATGCAATATTGGAAGTTGCAATAATTGAATATGCAATATTGGAAGTTGCAATAATTGAATATGCAATATTGGAAGTTGCAATAATTGAATATGCAATATTCGAAGTTGAAATAATTAAATATGCAATATTTAAAGTTCGGAAAAATAAACAATTTCGATGAAAAAAGGTAAATACCATCAAACGGCACTTCATTTAATCCACTGGTTGTTAAAAGAAATTGTCACCATTCACTTTGTTTCTACACTATAACAACAAAAATTATCATGTTCTGAACAATTGCATCTCAGCGACTTTTCACATTTTATAGAATCCGCATGTCGCTAAATTATATTTGACGAACATCTACAATACGGCAGCTTCTGGGATCATCAAGAAGGTTGTCAATGGTGCAGTGGAAAGCCTTGCTTTTGAATCAGCTAAATGGGAAGAACTTGATCCCAGGTAAGTTAAAATTAGTGGCTCATTATTCTACATTTTGCAACAACGACAACAAGGTGTCTCAAGCTGTTTTTGAAAAATCCCACCAATGTTTACTACGGACCAAACTCGGGTCACTGAGATAACGATTCAATTATTGTTTCGCTGCTACAGTTATTCCGTTAAATTGTCCAAATTGACGGAAGTTTGCTACAAAAAGGTTCTTGATTACACCGCAGCGAGAAAAGATGACTTCAACGTGATTAATCATGGGGATTGCTGGGTCAACAATATGCTGTTCCGGTATAATGAGAAGGGCGAAGTTGTCGACCAAATTTTCGTAAGTCTGTTATTATCAGGCATACGCGCTAGTGTCTTACGGCAAGCGATGAAAAAAATCGAGAGTTCAAGGAATACTTCATTCAGGAGTGATTACACCTGACGTTTTGACTATGCTGAATAAGTATCGTAATTGTAACCATGCATTATCGCATTCAATGACTGATGCGACCAATTGTAGGTTTTGCAATTTCACAAACTCAAGGTTGAATACCACAACCTCTATTTTTGGGGTTCCAAAACCACTTGTTTTTGTTTTGGACATTAGCAATTCCGTGGTATACATCTATCCATCAGTAACAAGAGAATCAATCGCACCCTTGTATTTTTGTTATGCTATGGTATTAAAACCATAAAAAATTGATGCAATTTTGATCTAGTCAGTATTTGCAAGTGAAATGATTGCAAGTCCTTAATCATCGGGCACAGATGTTAGTGCTAGGTCTAGCGACAAGTAATGAAATATTCAAGAGTTCAAGGAATGCTTAATCCAGGCGTGATCACACTCAAAATTTTGATTATATCGAACAATTATAGGAATTATAATCATGAGTTATTTTCATTCCATGACTGATGCGACTAATTGTAGAATTATCAATTTTACAAACTCGCAGTTGAATACCATAACCTATATTATCAAGCACTTATGGCTTTTGTGTGGTAAATTTATTTGTGGGGTTTTATAGCCACTTGGGGCATTAACGATTTCGCAATATCCATCTATCCGTCAGTAACAAGTCTCTCGCCACCCTTTTATTGTTTTTACAATTTGGTTTGGCTTTTTCGCAATTCTCCTTAGCGATAGAATATCAATAACGCTAAACCCTAATTACTGTAAGTTCATAATCTTCCATGAGAGGCTTGCATCACGATTAAGGGAATGACGAACACGCTGTGGGCCACCTCGAAATTTTTAAATCCAATTTCTCTCAAACCATTGAACCGATCGGGATGAAATTTATTTTGTGTACTCAGGAGGCTTGCTCTAAGAGGAACATGCTCGGCATATTCCGAAATTTTGAAAAAAATTGTGCAGTTTGTGGTTACCATGGGAGAAGTTGCGAGCTACACTCCATTGTAATGTACTTTCACAAATTTACCGAGCATGAGATTCTGAAGCGGTGAAGAGTACACATTTTGAGCTTTGTTTCATCAATTTTTATGAAAAAATGGCAGAGAAATTGGCTTTTGAAAATTTTCACATAAATGTGACAAAAGTGTACCACCAGAGCGCAAAATGTTATCGACCGCCAAGAAAATTCAGTTCAGCCATTTTCTCACAGGCGGCGCAGTGAGAGTTCTCAAGTATCAATATATTTTTTGACAGGTCGAAAGCAACAGCTGTACTCTCGAATGTTTCGTTTATTTGATGATTTATTATCGTCTCATGGTTTATGACATTCGTTGATAAGGTATTGTGTTTTGTGGCAGTGTGCCAAAGCCATAAAAAAATGATTTCGAGGCCGAATGGCGAGCGTGGCGCCATCCGTCGGTAGTAACCCGCAGCTCAAAACTGCGCAACTGTCACTACCGACGTATCGAGGGGGCGCCTCGAAAGTTTCCAGCGTGTTCGTCGTTCCCTTAAATTGTGTGTTTCATTTTTTTTTCAGATCGATTTTCAAATGACTATGTATGGTCCGCCGGCTATCGATTTGATATATTTTCTACACACGAGTGCGTGCGACGACGTCATGGACCACCATTACGACGAAATTCTCGAAGAGTACTTGAAGACTCTTACGAGTACGATGTCGAGACTCGGCTGCGAAGCAAAGCCACCAACCTGGGAATTATTGCGCAAAAGCCTGCAGGAACGACGTTTTTTGGAGGTGGTGTATTCATGTTTGACTCTGCCCCTCGTTCTCGTAGATAATACGGAAGTGGTCGCAATTGCCAACCTTGTAAAGCCGAAGGAGGGCGAAATCAGTGCTAGCTATAAAGGTCGACATTTCCGTCAGAAGATAACGAAGCGTTTGAAAGAATGGGATTCACTGGGGTTGTTGGACGTGTAAGTCGAAACGAGCATTACGGAAAAACGAGAGGAATATCGTTTCATTGGGCTATGCCAATATCGCCTGTATCGAAGCCCCTTATTTAGCGATACCGTATTTTGAAGGTATTTTCTACCGCTCAAAAGAAAAGACCTCCACTGCCACTTATAAAAGCGAGAAATAAAAGGACCGATATCTTCGATCACAGAAAGTCATTCAAAGAATTTTAATCTGTAAATTTAAAAAAGTTCGCCGAATACAATTCTCAAACAATGAATGCAATGATACGTAAACGTTTTTCTCTTGAGTTCAATTTTTCACGAGATATACCTCGAGTATCCCGGACTCGAGTCGGTAGGGCAGATTTGCGAGCTACCGCTATCCACCGCTAGATGGCATTGTCTCCCGCTTCCCGAAGAGGCAGGGCTTGATTTTGATGTCATTCGTGTTGGTAACATAGATCGTGTTGTTATCGGGATTTTGTACTGGTCGGTAAAGTAGAAAAAGGAAATGAGTGTTTTGTTTCGAGTATTGCGAACTCGTCATTTAGGCTAGATCACTGTACCCTACCATAGAGTTCGAAACCCTTGCGTCGTAAGTATTTACTGTGGTGTATTCATCAGGTGTACGTGGTTGAAGATCGTGATCTTACCGCACACTGGCGTTCGTAACGAGCAGACACTTATCGTCAGAATATAATGTATCTACACATGTAAATCCGCACAACGTCATCGAGTAATATATTTGTCTTTCTTTTAACGTTGACATCGCACGAAATTGGACGCGTCCGGAGCGTTCGAGCGGTCCGGAGTTGCTGTCGCCGCAGTACCTTTTTACTGGCACTGATAGTTCAATAATGAATTATTTCGTTACATTCCTCCTTTTCTGAAATCAACACTCTTTAAAATATAACCTTAAATACTATAATATCCGAATATAAAATAATGTAAAAGTGTATACCAAAAATATCGAAATACTTTTAAATAAAACTGCAACATTTCAGCACAACCAGCATAATAGGCCCGGAGGGGCCATAGTGGGAACACGGGGCATAGCGTGGCGAGCCTTACACAGCTCGAAACGAACGCTTTGCAAACTGTCAAATGGCTCGCTATGATTGGTTGTTAATCGCCATGCACATCCATACGTGAGCCACGCCATTTCGGTCCGCGTTTGTGTGATGTAAACAAAAATATCAAAACCAGTGTTTTTCTTCAAAAAATTAGTGAAATTGAACAGCAATCCTTTCTAAAACGAACTCGTGTACTGTGGTGTGTTATAGATTGTTCTGAATCAGTTCCCTTCCAGATATCTTAATCAACAAGTTGGTCATTGAATCAAAGGTAAGAAACCGTCCGTTTGTGTTTAATTTTGAACGAGCCCCATAGGAGACCCCACTTTACCCCTATGCACGGGGCATAGAGGGTCAAATGCCTTTTTTCAGTTAAGTATCTACATCTCGTAGATTAATTACGTTATCAACATAAATGTATCCATACGCATTCGCAATGAATTCAGCTTTGATTCTAAGTAAAAACTTTTAACTTAATCAGATTATTTTAGTTTTTAGGAATGTTTAAACATTAAGTACCGCACTATGCCCCCTCCTCCCCTACTAATTTTTGAAACACCAAATACTTTGGATCATTGAGACTCGCAGGTTTGAATGAGATTAAATTTGCGCAAACTGGAAACATCAGCGTAAGGTTATGTTTACGTTCCGCCCACGTGTCTTGCAAGTTGCCGTATTGCCTTTCGAAATCGCCTTCCCAAATGCGGAATTCGAATCAGAAAACTTCCGTGAAGGTTAAGTTTCCTGAATACAGCACTTCAGCTATGGAAACAGAACTATCAGGCGCAGTAAAAAAAAATCCATGATTTTTCCAATAGAGATCTGAATCTCGCGTTGTACAAGTCCGATCGGTTTACACTAGATGGCGTTAGGAAGATGAGATTTCGTACTAAGCAAACTATTGCGACAGTTCTGTAATTGGTTGACTCTAGAAAATAATGGATTTCTTTTTTACTACAACTAATATGTAACGCTTTTAACACACAAAAACAACATTTGGATAAAACGCCTTGATGGGTGTGGAAAAAGAAGTCTCGTCTCAACATTATCGACTCTGCATCGAACAGTACTTCAATCCAGACGTCAATTTCGTCACAGCGCCGCGCGTTTCACACAGTTCCATAAAGCGCTCATTCTATCGTAATTAGTAAAGAGTACTCTCGTCAGTCAGCGTAAAAAAACAGTTTTTCAACCCGCAAGACCGGTAACAATATCTCTGACTGATAAGCCTCGAGAATTTACTTCTCGTTATCAATCTTCCACTATTAACCGTAACGGACATGCCATAGAATCCAGTAGCTGATTCGCAATGACCCTTCAGTCTCACGAGAAGACGTCGCGAAAGAAGACCGTTCTTACGCCAACGTTAAACCCGAAAAAACTTGCCGATAAATCATGACGTCAGAAGTTCTTTGCCAAGTGACTCCACCCTGGATGGACCGCGAATTTATGGAAAAAATGTTGATTAAGTCGGAATGCGACGAGTCCGTAAGAGTGCAGAAGGTGAGCGGGGCGCCGGGAACGGTAAACGGTGATAATTACATGAGCGACATCATACGTGTAACTGTGGAATTCACTCGGAACCTGTCGGGCCAAACGATCCACCATAAATCATTTATTTTCAAAATTGAAAAGGAAAATGAAAGTTTCGGCGATAACCTGGTAAGCAATTCGATACTTTCATGGAGATGAAGACACAATGGCACAAGTGCGTTTTATCTGGGGGGGAATTCCAATTTGGTGGTCCTTTAGGCGAGCTAGGTACTTTCTGGGGTTCAGCTAGGTCCTTCAGGAGAAAAAATACATAGATTCTAGTGTCGATGCAAAAGTTTATTAGAACAGTTTTTTTCTGATGAATGTATCGGAATTTTATACAAGATTGGTACAGCGTCTTGAAAATTTGTGTTTTTGATAAACTCTGATAATCAATAAAGTTGTTATTATTTTAAAAGTCGCTATTTATATTATTTCTCTACTCGTGATAGGAAAAAGGCGTATTTTTACACTGAGAATATTCTCGGAATGAGAATGTTCTAGAATATTCTCGCGAGCGGAGAATATACGAGAATTTATGAGACCTTGAGAGAACTTAAAACGAGTATGTGAAGCTTCCAATTATTACATAAACCAGATAACTATGATAATTTTATTTTATTTATTAGAGGTAATTTACATTGTAGTCAAAGAATATGACAGTGGTGCCAAAACTAGTAGCTATGTTAAACTTATTACTTACTTATTTGATACCCAACTTTGTAGAGGTTTTCATTTTTAAATAATGCTAAGAAAAATTATTTCTATCTTAATTAGACTATGATCATAACCAAAAATATATTACAGGCGCGCGCGCGGTTACTGCCCCGCCCCGCCCGCTTCCCCTACGGGATGAGGTTCGCTGTGGTTAGTACTGAGTGAGTCGTCAAAGTGAATTCACGTCAGTTTGCAATGTGCCGGGTGTTAGGCGTCGTCAGTCGTTTGCTTTCGCACACAATGAAACCAAAGGGAAAGGTATACGAGTTTTACAAAGAAATATTACAGAATGGAAAATCTGTTTTTTTGCTACCAGAAATGCTACCAGAATAACCAAGCATTCGATAAAAAACTGCAAGAAATGCCCTGCAATTGTGAGTTCGAGATTAAAAGGCAAATCGGCATTATTGGATATTACTAACAGAAACATCAATATAAATTCGTTAAATTCGATCTCTCCAAATATTGAGGCGACAAATTCAACACTAAGTTCGAATGATAAACATCTAGAACCCTTCGACGAGGTAAGTTTATATATTTTGCCACTTTATATCGAATCAAATTGAATTTATTACTTCTGATGGGTTTGTACTAGATATTGTTTTTCATAAGATAATTTTTAGTTCAGAAAAATTCACAGCGCGCTCTTGCACGGGCAATCTACGTATGTGGACAGCCGTTGGCCCTAGTGGAACATCAACTATGGAAACAATTTTTCAAGATTTTAAATCCGACATTTAATCCGCCCAATAGAAAAGCTTTATCTACCACATTTCTGGAAGAAGAATATACCAAAATTATAGGTAAAATTGATGTAGACATCAAAGAAGCCAAAGTTGTGCACATTGCATTGGATGGTTGGACGAACATTAGAAATGAGCCGATAATAAACATTATTATTTATACGCCTACGCCTTACTTTTACAAATTCATCGAAACAAAAGAAAACAGACACATTGCTGATTACCTATTTGAAGAAGTGTGCAAAATAATAGATTAAATTGGAAGTGATAAAGTAATGCTGGTCATCACGGATAATGCTTCTCGTATGGTAAAATGTGGAGAAATGTTGTCAAGAAAGTATCCAAACATAAAGTGGAACGGTTGCTTGGCTCACATACTTAACTAGATGATTGGAGATATTCTAAAAAATGAACACCTGAAGACACTTATGTCACACATTACAGATACTATTAAATGCATTCATCGTTCCCACATTTTAACCGCAGATTTTAATCATGTTGCCCAAGAAAAGGGAATTAGGAGGTCGCTTCAGTTGCCTGTCAAAATAAGATGGGGCAGTCATTTGCGTTGCATTGATCGTCTGATAGAATGCAAATTACTTTTACAAAATATGGCCCTAAATGCAGCTTCTTTAAGAAAATATACAAATTTACTTCTCGATGATAACAAAACTTGAACCTGGACAAACTCGAACAGCTACAAAGCATATTAAAGCCAATTGTAGATTGGCTTACAAAATCAGAAGGAGATCGCTGCTCAATACACTTGGTGCATACAGCATTTTCAGAAGTACAAGAAGTTGTTCACAGCCCTGCTACAGTGCAATTATTGCAAGAAAACTTTTGTGAGAAGTTAAAAATTCAATTCTCGAATAGAATTTCAATGTATTGGCTTCAACAATAAAGCCAATACATCTCGCAGCAGCTTTGTTAGATCCGAAAAATAGAGAAGTAACTTAAACACCCGAGGAAAGTATAGATGGGTGGGAATTCGTTATGACGTTGGTACCGAATTTTTTCAAAAAAGTCTCCGAATATAAGTGTCGTTCAGGATTGTGGAGTAAAGAATTTATCTGGGCCTTGGCTGCAAAAGTGCCGGCAGTAACCTCGTGGGAGACACTGTACGCTGACACAGAACTAGGAATTATTGCTCTCAGAATACTACCTGCACCCGCAACATCTGCCTCAGTAGAACGCTCCTTTTCTACTTTCGCCAACGTCCACACGAAGAAGCGCAATAGATTTCGTACTGATAGAGCGGGAAAAATATGTTTGATCGCACACAACTGGAAAATAATGAATAGAAAAATAAATTTCGAAAATAAAAAAAGTTGTTCTGATCCTGTTCCAAGTACATCTGGTGGAAGTGGTGAACTAAATCAGGCAACCGATAGTCAGACAATGAATCAAACTGACAATTTTGAAGAAAGTGACGTAGAATTAGAGTCGGGGGATAAGGTAGATGATTCAGTAGAAGAAGATACGGAAAGTGAAGAGGAAGGTGTGTATGGGCCATTGAACAACCTCAGCAATGATGAGAATAATGATCCACTAAACCTGAACATATAACAAAAAAATACCCTGAAAATTACTTGTCTATAATGACTAATTAACATAAACCAAAGTGATTTAATTATGAAAAGTAATAAAGTAGATATTTAAATTGCACCTTAGCAAGAACTCTAGAACCAATAAGTAATTACCTACTATTTCAAGTGATATGAATATGTGATTTTATAAGCAAAATATTTAATTTTTTGTTGTAGTGATGAAAGTTATCTAAAAAATGTTAACCTAAAAACTGACCTATTTTTATTCAATCATGAGGAGTTTATATAACGTTCCTGTTTTTATTTTTAAAAAATTACAGAATAAAGATGTTCATCATTTAACTCTGTATTTTTTTTCGTAAATCTCCATAAATTATGTAGTTTGTTTCGCGATATGTTTCAAAATATAACATAACGCACTATTACATTTTCTCTATCCTTCAAATTTTAAGACAGGATAAGATTGTAAGTGGTGTTGTGTAAAGAGTACAACTCCGTTTTTAAGTTCTCTTAAGTTCTCTGCTCGGAGAACATTGCCGAGAAACATATCCGCAAAATTCTCGCTAAGAGAATATTCTCGAGAATTTTCCATCGCAATTCTCTACAACAGTAACCAATTTGAAGAGTTCTGGAAATTAGGGACGGAATTTCTGACCGGAAATGGTCCCTTGGCACACAATGTAATTTTCATCGGTGCTGATATTCTCTGGTGATTTTAAAAATTACGCCAATGGATTTTTGCAAAATTCATTATTTCTATGGACTTCAAAATTACACGGAAATTCGAAAGAAAATGCAAGAAAAGGTTCTCGTCAATTTCTATTCAAATGTGACATGAATCATACTAGTTGAATATGCGATACGATTTAAACAGTTTTAAGTAAAATTTCGAAAGAAAACACTCAATTCGTGGATTGAGATTGTGTCAATTTGTGAAATTATTACGTAATTTTTGCTGAAGGTTAAAACAAAAGTGATTTTGCTAGTGAAAAATATTTAAGCAATTATAATTACGATACTATGCGATTTCACATGATGTCAATGTATGCGGACTGCCGATGTACATCGATTAAGTAAGGTTAATAATGATTTCTCGTTCGTATCACAATCGGAATAACAAAAAAGTCCAAGGTATCCGGAATCTTCGTCATGGAAATAAGAATGATGACGGACACCGTGGTCAAGATGACGGAAGCTTTAAACGAGAAAGACGTACGTTTCGCTCCACGCGTTTATCATACTGAAAATTCCAAGCGTTCCTTCATCGCGATGGAAGATCTCGGAGCTCTCGGTTTTCGTTTGGCCGATCGAAAAACCGGCCTCGATCTTCAACACTGCAAGCTAACCATTCAACAGTTGGCCAAATTCCATGCTAGCTCCGTAGCTGTTTGCGAAAAGGTACAATTCTGATTTCATTTATTTGGGTTTTGGTTTATTTTACATTAGGATTTGGTTTATTTTGCACTTTGGTTTGGTTTATTCTCTACTTGGATTTGCGTTTATTTTGGGGGAGACCGGGGACAAAAGTAACAGTTTGTACTTCATGCCCGATTTTTCGTCAATTATAACAATTGTGATAAAATAAATACAGCTATATTAAACTTTTGTTCATGGTCTAAATATGTACTTTATAATTTTATCTAATATATTTCGGTTTCTGATTGTTATAAAGCTGCAGAAAAAAAATTGAAGATTGTTACTTTAAAGCCCATGGTCAGGCCGACAGTAACAAGGCGTGGGTAGGAAGTGACATCATATTAGTTCTGCCCAATACTATAAATATAATGAAGACAACGCAAGAATAAATCAAACTATTTAATTTAAAATTATAGTACAAAAATAATAAGCGTCCTAATTAAGTTTCACTTGATATTTGAGTATCTATCCAGCCAACATCAAGAAAAATGTAATTCTTGATGATTAGTTAATTAACAAATTAGCGCGGGTGCAGGGACTTAATTCATGCGCGAGGGGCATTGTAAGCTAACAACCAATGATCGCAAGCGTCGCTATGGCTATTGGACAAGGCTACAAACGTTTTTTACTTTCCACCCGCCGTTACTTTTGTCCCCGGTTTCCCCAATATGTTTTTTTTACTTTATACTTTATAAAGGTATTTATTATATTATATATTTATTTTATAAATATTATATATTTATAAAATAAATATATATAATATTATATATTTATTTTTTTATACTTTGGGTTATACTTTAAACATATGCATCTCAGTTGCTCGTCTAATTTTACAGAATCCGGACGTCGCTGACTTTTATTCGCATAGCGCCTATAATGGTATATTTCCTGAGGTGGTTGAAAAGATCATGAAAGGCGGAGTGGCGAGCCTTGCTATTGAATCAGCCAAATGGGAAGAACTCGATCCTAGGTAGGTCTTAATTATCGGTGCAATTTAGCTTCACGTTTTGCAAAGACGATAACGAGACGTCTCGAGCTGTTTTTGAAAAATTTCACCAACGTTTATCGCGGGCGAAATTCGGCTCCCTGCGATATTAATTTGATGATCGTTTCGCTGGTGTAGTTATTCCGTTAAACTGTCCAAATTGGCGGAAGTTACCTGCCGTAAACTTTTTGAGTGCACCGCAGTGAGAAAAGATGACTTTAACGTGATTAATCATGGGGATTGCTGGGTCAACAACATGCTGTTCCGGTACAATGAGAAGGGCGAAGTTGTCGACCAAATTTTCGTAAGTCTGTTATTATCAGGTATACTGGCTAGTGTCTTACGGCGAGTGATGAAATATTCGAGAGTTCAAGGAATACTTCATTCAGGAGTTCCTTCAATACTTCATTCAGGATTATATCTGATGTTTTGACTATGCCGAATAATTATAGTAATAGTAACCGTGCGTTATTGACATTTAATGACTGATGCGTCTAATTGTCAATTCACAAACTCAAGATTGAAAGCTATATGTTATATTGCGGTGGGGTAGGAATCGCGAACTTCGATTGATCAGAAGCCTCAAAATTCCGAATTTTAATATTTCGAAACTCCAAATTTCGTAAAGGTTTGAGAAATTTGTTTGAGTTTGTTCGGATTCGTTACTTTGATTTTAAACAAACCCAAAAATTTACGAAATTTGTAGTTTCGGTATATTCAAATTGGGAATTTTGAGGCTTCTGGTCAATCAAAGTTCGGGTTTCCTACCCGACCCCGTTATATTTTTGGGATTCCATAACACTTGGGACATTAACAATTCTGTGGTATCCATCTATCCATTAGTGACAAGAGAATCAATTGCACCGTTGTATTTTTGTTACACTATAGTATTAAAACCACAATAAATTAATGCAATTTTGATCTAGTGAGTATTTGCAAGTAACATGATTGCGGTTGTTGTGAAATAATCAATATTGAAAGAAATTTTTGAACACTTGGATTATTTGACAAGATCTGAAATTTTCACCCAACTCGCAAAATTGTATCCAACAAATAATAACAATTATCATCGCTGATGAAACACTGTTGTTTCATAAAGAACGAATGATCTCGTAAACTGTTGAACATTAATTATATTTTGATACAACATTTCAATCGCTTCATCGTAATTCCTCTTGGCCGTCGAATATCAACATCGCTAGATCCTAATTACTTCATCAAATTCATGATATACCGTGGAAAGCTTGCATCACGATAAAATTGTGCGTTCGATTTTTCTTCAGGTTGATTTTCAAGTGGTTACCTATACCTCGCCGGCTCTCGATTTAATATATTTTCTATGCACGAGTGCACGCGAGGACGTTAGGGATCATCATTACGACGAAATTCTCGAAGAGTACTTGAAGACTCTTACGAGTACGATGTCGAGACTCGGGTGCGAAACAAAGCCACCAACGTTGGAATCATTGCGCAAAATCCTGCGGGAACGGCGTTTTTCGGAAGTGGTATTTTCATCTTTGACTCTGCCCTTCGTTCTCGTAGACGAGACGGAAGTGATATCAATTGACAGCCTTATAGATCCCGCTAGGAAAGGCGAAACCAGTGCTGGCTACAAGAGCCAACGTTTCCGTCAGAAAATAACGAAGCGTTTGAAAGAATGGGATTCACTGGGATTGCTTGACCTCTGACCAGGTCGGAGCGAGCATTACGGAAGAATAAAGGGAATATTGTTCGATTGGCCTACATGTCAAGCCTGTATCGAAGTGCCTTATCAGCGATAACGTATTTTTGAGGTCTTTTTTATCGACCCAAAAATAAGACCTTCGCTGCCACCTATAAAAGCGAAAAACAACAGAAGACCGATATCTTGAAGCACAAAAACGTCATTCAAAAAATTTCAAAATGTATATTTGATAAAGTTCGCCAAATACAATTCTCAAACTATGTGAGCAACGATACGTAAACGTATTTGTCTATCTCCGAACCTCTGGTCACTGTTCACCAGATAAATCCCGAATATCCGCCAGTTCTTTCAGTTATAGACGACATAGCACCCGAAGAAAAACATCGACGTATCCTGGATTCCAGGACCACTTTGCCACGTTTTAAAATTTGGCCAGCTATTAAAGTGGATTTTCCTTGGCTAAATTAGGGCCAAACGAAAAGGAAAACGTGCGGGAAGAAAATACGTATATATCACATAAATGTGGGCCTTTCGCCACTACAAAATTTAAAAACTACTATTCTTCTATACGGATGAACCGATTGGGATGAAATTTGTTGTATGCATTCAGGACCTTGGCCCTAAGGTCGGTGTGGTCGACATTTTTTGAAATAGTGAAAAAATAATGATAGTTTGTGATTATCATGGAAGAAATGATGATGGTATGCCATTTCTGCAAATTCGGCGACCTTCGATGCGCAAGACGAAGAACACCTGCTAAACCTTGCTAAACTGCACTCAATATATTGATGAAATGTTTATTTTTATATTGTTTACAAACCATAAGAACGAAAAAGTACAAACAAAAATTTTTTAATCATGATTAGGCTCCCTTGAGGGGGGTGTACACAATTGGGTACAGGAGTATATCAGGGCATATATTTTTTTCAAAACAAGTTTCAAACCTCTTATTCAATATTTATTTTATAGCCACAGATATATGCTTTCAAAAAAACATATATTGAAATACAAATATATTATTTTAACGAATAGAAATATTAATCTGATCCTACTTACTCGTTATCGCCGCAAAACTCGAAGTTTACAATCCTCGATTTGACAGTTTTAACGTACCTACCCTCCAATATTGGTGATTGATTATTAGCGTTGCATGTCTTCTTACCAACAGCAGTCAAATAATTATGTTTGTTATAAAAAATTAACAGCTACCTTAATTTTTAGTGCTGTACCTGATAAGGTACAGCAGCGCCAAATGGGTTAACTGAAGTACCGTCAGAGTCAAACACCGACTGCCCAATAAACGATGTCGGTTGTCTACCTTAATACATTTAATGCGCACAAAACTGTCCACTTTCGTGCGCAATCGAATAATAACCGACGCACGTCCGGTTGGAGCGAAAATAAAATCTGAGCCATCGGTCTAGACAGCGCGTTGAAGGGCTGAGTAGAGATCTCTCGGTTCTTACCTCAGTCGATCTGAACGCGTCTATTCGTAGATGCGCGTTTCGCTGGGATTCGCGGGACCTAAATTCGACAAGTGTCGCGCTAAATTCGCTTGAAGTTGTCACCAATTACCTACGGAGTTTTCGAGACTTATGGGTTTTTAAAAATACGTGATGAAATCAAAGGTGAAATGATCGATTGCGGTGAAATCAGAAAGTGCGAAACTTAAGATATTGAAAATTGCTGGGCGAATATTTTTCCCATAAAAATTTCGTAACGTTCGCAAAACTTTTCATTTTTCATACTTTTCATTGAGGCGTCAACATGCTGATAGAATTGATCTGCTTTTTTTTTATCTCGAAAGATTATGAGAAGACGGCGATTCATTTATCAATTTGTCATTGTCTGGTCAAATTTCGGGAAATTCTGAAGAGTCATTTAAGAAATCCGTATTTATTATTCTGTTGTGCAATAGTCATCGCGACACATTCTACGACAGTTTATCTAGCGATAAGGTTAATCCGTTGTACAATTATTTGTAGAAGAGTCAATGAACGCATGACTGAACATCCAGTTGCTTGACTCGTATCACAACAGAGCAGTATTTACGTTGTACCCTAGGAAGCCAGTGAGCTCGTGCACGTCGAGAAGCCTCAAACGCCGAATAGACCGCTACCAAACGCGACAGCGTACTGATGGAAACTTACGAGGAAATCTACTATTAACAGTTTTACGTAAGCGTTATTTCAGCTGCAACTCAGTCGAGTTATACAAAGTGGAGGAATATCATCTCAAGGTCGCACGTGGCGTGTTGTTAAAGTGCTCCGGCTCCTTCGTGACTATTAGATTTTTATACCACAACGTACACTGCGGCAATAAAAAGTATAATTTCCACACGTTCGGTTTTCAAGGTTAGAATTTTATGAGATTTCTATGAATTTTGGGAAGTGTGCCAGTTGGATCGAAATCAGTGTGGAATGGGAAGAAAGCTTGTGTCCACAACCTTCGGTGCAGGGAAAGTGATATTAATGTCATGACGAACATCGACATCACCTCACGAATTTTCGAAATCCGTTTTCTCGGCGTCGATTAAGTTAACGGAAAAAAAATCGAGCATCAGTCTTTGTAGAATTCTTAGAGACAGAAATAGATGCTTGAATTTTACGATAAAAATGTTTCGTTTTTGAGAAATTGCGATTCGAAAATTTGGACTATCTCTCTCGTACTCGTGTGTCACATCTTCGACATGTCCTTAAGGAGTACTTCGAAACATTACGTTTGAAGCCGATCGTAGGCACCGAGTGACGTTTTCGAAATGAAAATCTAACGACGTCTTTTCTGCCACTCCACTTTGTACGTAGTAAAGCGTTTTAAAAAAAGTTATGCATTACTCAGCATAAAGCAACATTTGTACGTTACGGAGGATTAATAAAAAATTCTTGTATCTCTGGATCATAAGTGTCGGGAGTTGCCGCCTCCGTTGTTCAATATACTTTATCAACCGTATCCGATGAGTTAATGGATGTAGTAGAGAATCTCTAGTCATGAAACTCGTTGGTCGAGAAGAAGCCGAGTGAGCACGCGGATATCTGTTTCTACGAATGTCAGTCCGGAAAAGTTTCTCGTTCCGATAAGTCGTTCCGTAACATGGCTTCGAATGATTCGTGCGAAGTGGTGCCTGCGCCATGGATGGACCGTGAATTTGTGGAAAACATGTTAAAAAAATCGGAAAACGATGAAAGCATAAGAGTAAAGAGCGTCAGCGGAAAGCCGGCGACGGCAAAAGGCGATAATTACATGAGTGAAATTATACGAATAAATGTGACGTTCACGAGGGGCCTGTCGAACAATGAGCTAATCGAACATAAATCGTTCATTTTCAAAGTTGAACTTATCAATGAAACTTTCACCGCTGACCTGGTAAGAAATTGGATTGATCCTGCTATATAAACATACCACTCAAAAAAAGCAAAATAACAAAATGTCTTTCGAATTTTTAGCCGGTTCTCTAAACACTCGGACACGAACTTGGTAGCTTTTAACATCCCAGGCAGAAATTCAGATTTTTTAATCCATAATGGTCATTTTTTACTCGTGTGAATATCTTCGAAACTAACGGTCGTAGACAGCTCATCCAAAGACCAAATTGAAGCTCGTTAATCATAATTTTTTACCATTTTTATTTTGCCCGCTTATTAACCAAAAGCTCAAAAAAGGAAAATTACTAATGCTAGCTTTATAAACTAAAGATTTCAAGCTTCGGAATAACATTTTTTTCATTACGACGATTTGTGTACGACTTATAGCGATTTGAAAATGACTTGATAAATAAAGAAAATTGCTTGGTTCTTCAGATTTTTGAGTAGTGTAGGACTGATAACCGATATTCATTATATTTGTTATATTATTTACTAGTCATTATTTGAAGTAATCATTGACTCATTAATTCTATAATGATCTAAAACAAATAGGGCAGGTCTTGCGGAGTCTTCGATACGGAAATTGAAATGATGGCGAACACTCTGATCGAGATGACGAAGATCCTAAACGAGAAAGGCGTACGTTTCGGTGCACGTGTTTATCATTCAAAAATCGATAACCCTTCCTTCATCGCGATGGAAGATCTCGGAGCTTTGGGCTATCGTATGGCCAGTCGACGAGACGGTCTTGATCGTCAACACAGCAAACTTGTCATTGGACGACTTGCCAAATACCACGCAACTTCCGTAGCCCTTCGGGAAAAGGTAAATACTTCGTACACATTGAGAAACAGGAAATTAACGAGCTCTCACAAGAAAGAAAGAAAATGCTACAAATACGTGTACACGAGAGATGGAACGTGACTTGCCACATATTAGGTTCAGTAAAAAGAAATCCATTATTTTCTGGATTCAACCAATCACAAACCGAGTCAATCAATTATAAAACTGTCGGAAAAGTTTGTTTAGTACGAAATCTCACCATTCTAACGCCATCTAGTGTAACCCGATTGCACTTTTATAATGCGATATACAGACTGTTAAAAAATTCAAACTGCCTGGCAAACGAAACTTTTATTATTGTAGCAATCACGAGGATTGTATAAAAAGTTGTAGCATAATAAATCAGGAACTGGCGTCGTTTTAATTTTCGCTGTCAGCGGTTCGTCGCGTTTATCACTTCATTCCATTTTCTCATAATCAAGCGTATCAAATATTACATAGTCGTGTCTTTTCACTGCCAATTTATTGGAGTCATAAATAAACATGATGTCATAAAACAATCAATCTCAGAGCCTCCAAGGTTGACTATAAGTATAGACAACCGGAAAAATGACGTGTTTCTAGAGATATTTATTTTATGACCTCTCCATGTTTCCATACGTATTTCAGTATCTTTATCATTTTTCTCACAGAATTCACGAAGTTTTCTCAAATGAGTTTCTCCATGCTTAACCTCGAATAAATAATCAAAATAATTTTGACTTTCAGATAGAATTTGCGTTCGATGTACGTGGAAAAATTGAAATATTTAAATTTTGAAAAAAATTTCCCGTATCCCAAATAACCTATTTTGGATAAGAAAAAAATAAGGGAAAATTATTTTTCTGGAAATAATTTTCAACGTGTTAAAAATTTGTTACTGCGATGTAAAATAATACTCTAATATCATTGGAAAACAAAATTCATAAATAAACTGATAATTCACAAATAAATTCATAATTCATAAGTAAATACAGAATACAAAAATGAATGTATAATTTCACACAATAATAATCCATATTTTGTGTACTTGTGTATTTCTTTTATTTGATTTATTTCACAGAATCCGACGTTAACTGATCGGTATGCAAAAAATGTATACGAAAAGGGTAACATTGAACCAATAAAGGTGATTGTTAAAAACGCAATGGTAAGTATCGCTACCGAATCAGCTAAGTGGACGGATCTCGATTCTAGGTAAGTGCTGGTTATCGGAAAATATCGATTATATTGAATATTGGCTCGATAACAATATCGCGATGTTATCAGTCATTTTTTATCGCTCCAAACGCGTATTGCGTTTCGATACGATGATACTGCAATAATTCCCTGACGGCTATTTCGTTGCTGCAGAATTCCTGAGAAATTGCTGAAATTGGCGGAAACGAGCTACGACAGAGGTGTAAAGTCTATGAAAACGAAAAAAGAAGAATTCAACGTGCTTATTCACGGCGATTGCTGGGTCAACAACATGTTGTTCCGCTACAACGAGAAGGACGAAGTTATCGATCAAATTTTCGTAAGTCCGTAATTATATCAAGATTCATGGATCAAGAATTGCTACGGCTGGAAGCGATTACACTCGATCTTTTGATTATATCGAATAATTGCAGTCATTATATAAACACAATTTATTTTCATAGCGTGACTGATGCGACTTTTTCTAGGATTATTATTTTGTACTCTCAAGGCTAGAATATCTTTACTTACAATAAAATTGTAACAGACCGATGTCTGTACATTGAAGATATTTAAAAAAAATGATATGGGGGGTCTTTATTAGAGCAACAGAAGCCGAATCAACAGTTTAAAACTACTGCATGGATTTGAATGCGGTTTTCACCGCTCTACTTCTAGGTGCCTAACTTAAAATATAGGTTATAGTTTACAACATAAAAAGATATTGTTTAAATATTATATTTTTAATTTTTTAATTTTTTGTTTGGGTTTGTTTGGGTCATCGCACAACAAAACAAACCCAAACAAAAAATATGTTCACCCACAAGTATTGAAAAATTAAACTTAAATGAAACGTATGCTGTCTTTTGTTGTTCATTTCTCACCCATGCAACCACAGTGAAGCGTTTCAGGGCACAGCTAGTAGTATACTAAAATATCAGGCAATTACGACGATTGTGTAGTGAATTCCTTTTTGGGAGTACATACGTCCAGGCAATTTGATGAAATCTTAATTCAGTGAAGTACTTACAAATAAAATTATTACAGAAGGCATGAAATAATTCGTTTTCGGAGTAAACATAGAAACAATCGAATCATTTGCTACGAGCCAATATTGAAAATCATCGTTCTTGGTGAAAGACTGTAGTTTCGTAAAGATCGATTCAAATCGTAAACAGTTGGGAAACAATAATGTTTTTATTGGCTACTAGCTGTGCCCTGCAACGCTTCGCTGTGGTTATATGGGTGAGAAATGAACAACAAAAGACTTTCAATACTTGTGGATGAACAATATTTCTTGTTTGGGTTTGTTTGGATTCGTTTTCTTGTATGGCTAACCCAAACAAACACAAACAAAAAATTAAAGATTAAAAAATCAAATATTTAAACAATATTTTTTTATGTTGTAAAATATAACCTATATTTTAAGTTAGGCATCTAGAAGTAGAGCGGTGAAAACCCCATTCAAATCCATGCAGTAGTTTTTGAGACAAAAATTATTAAAAATTATTATAAAATTTGACAGACAAAAATTCTAAAAACTGTTGATTTGGCTTCTGTTGCACCAATGAAGACCCTCCATATAATTTTTTCAAAAATATCTTCAATGTACAGACATCGGTCTGTTACAATTTTATTATAAGTAAAAATTCCAGTCTCGTCCACGTCCACCATTTTGCATTCATAAAGAATCTCCTTGTCTGAGAATATAAATTACGCTTCGCAATAATAGCAATAACGAATTCATGATATTCCATCGATAGTTTGCGTTCACGATTAAAGTGTATGCTCGATTTTTCTCCAGGTCGATTTTCAACTGCCTATGTGGACCTCGCCGGCTGTCGATCTCATATATTTCCTGACGACGAGTATAAGGGCCGAGGTTAGGGACCACCATTACGACGAACTCATCGAAGATTACTGCAACACCCTCGCGAACACCATGTCGAGAATCGGGTGCAGAACGAAACCACCCTCGTTGGAATCATTGCGCAAAAGTCTTCAGGAACGAAGTTATTTAGCGCTATTTTTTTCGACTCTAGCACTTCCGTTCATACTCGCGGATAAGTCGGAAATCATTGATGTTTCCGAGTTAATGGATGCGGCTACTAATGGCCAAGTCACCCCTGGCTACAAGGGACAACGTTTCCGTCAGATAATGGAGAAACGGTTGAAAGAATGGGTTTCCCAAGGATTACTCGACTTTTGACAATATCAGAGCTAGTATTACGAAGTATTAGGAGAATAATGTTAACTTCGTCTATTCTTATAGATATCGCCAATTTGCGATAACATATATTTTGAACGATTTTTGTATCGATCCAATGATAAGTCACCTATCGCTACTTAGATAAATGGAAAATAACAAAAAACCGATATCTTCGAGTGTAGAAAATGAGCCGAAGAGTGTTATCGACTCTAAAGCTTATCCTATTCTCTTCTATCTCACGTACATCTAATTTTACTGTTCCAAGAGTATATCGTTTCGCTGTCTTTCTTTCAAAGGTGCGGAGTCGGGTAGGAAACCCGAACTTTGATTGACCAGAAGGCTCAAAATTCCGAGCTTGAATATACCGAAATTACAAATTTCGTAAAATTTTGGGTTTGCTTGAGTTTGTTTAAAATCAAGCGTTTCAAATCAAACTGACGAATCCGAACAAACTCAAACAAATTTCTTAAATCGTTACGAAATTTGTAGTTTCGAAATATTAAAATTCGGAATTTTGAGCCTTCTGGTCAATCGAAGTTCGCGATTCCTACCCCACCCCAAAGGTGCCAGACACCAGAAATGGATAGTCTAGCATTGTCGCTGTATCTTATTTTTGTTTGGGGTGATCGCTGACTTCCGGTTTTACCGCAAGGCTCTTGTCCGCAACCAGCTCAATTGTAATCCGGCAAAATAAAAAATAATAACACATATATTAGGAAAGTTAAAAAAAATCAAATTTATTTGCAGTTTTACTGGTTCGTCAGGAAATATAGGCATCTAAGACTCACGGATTACTCCAGAAGCAGGACTTCAAAAATGACCGAGAATTATGAAAAATAACTCAAAAACGTTTATCGAAACTTATATCTTAAAAAATGCGCGCGTTCCCTCTTGAAAACTGTCGGGACACTAAAGACGAGCGAATCGACTGGGTCTTTTGAAAAGCGGGGTGCGAGGAAGTTAGGTAGGAAACACGAACTTCGATTGTCCAGAAGGCTCAAAATTCCGAAACTACAAATTTCCTAAAGGTCATGCCAGCAAAAGCACGAAATTTGTTTGGGTTCGTTACTTGGATTTTGAACCCTTGATTTTAAACAAACCCAAAAAAAATTAAAAATCTACTAAATTTGTAGTTTTGGAATATTTAAATTCGGGCTTTTGAGCCTTCTGGTCATTTCAGTTCGGGTTTCCTACCCTACCCCGGTGCGAGGTACCTAGGTTAGTTCGCTAGCACCAGAAGTGTGCGCAATTACTCAGCATCTGTATTTAGCCGGGGTGTGGTAGGAAACCGGAACTTCGATTAACCAGAAGACTCAAAATCCCAAATTTGAATATTCCGAAACTACAAATTTCGTAAATTTCGTGAAGGTTTACGAAATTTGTTTGGGTTTGTTTGGGATCGTTAGTTTGATATTAAAGCCTTGATTTTAAACAAACCCAAACAAATCCCAAAAATTTACGAAATTTGTCGTTTCCGTATATTCAAATTCGGAATCTTGAGCCGTCTAGTCATTCGAAATTCGGGTTTCCTACCCGACCCCATTCAGCCCACTCTAACGTAATAACTTTTTCACGATTGCGGGTGAAGACGCATCGTCTTATTCTAATATAGTCCCAGCGGCTTTAATTACAATATCTATTTACGTTGTACCTAGGATGCCAGTGAGCTCGTGGACGTCGAGAAGCTTCAAACGCCGAATAGATCGCTATCAGACGCGACCTCGTACCGGTGGAAACTTACTAGGGAATCTACTATTAACAGTTTTACGTAAGCGTTATTTTAGCTGCGACTCAGTCGAGTCACACAGAGAGGTGGAGTATCATCTCGAGGTCGTACGTGTAGTGTCCTTATCGGTGTGAAAAGGAATGAAGCTTTTGTCCACAATCTTCGGTGCAGTGAAAGCGACGTTACGGAATATTGCGAAACGTAAAGTCCTTCCAAGCTCATCATACATCGCGCCACTTTTGTGTAACGAAAATCTAACGACACACTTCTGCCGTATCTCTGATTTAACGGTCGGTCATAAACAATGAAGCACAGTGAAAAAAATCATGTTGTCTCTGGGTGATAATCGTCGAGGTTTCACTCCTCATTGTTCAATCTTCCTCTAACAACCGTTTCCGATACGTTAATGGTTCAATTTTCGAATCTACAGCGAGCCGTCTCGCTGCACAAGGAAAGATTCGAGTCTCCGATTCAGGTAGCATCATTCTCGAAAAGTCTCGCGTTCCTATTAGACATGGATTCGAAAGATTCGTGCGAATTGGCAGCGCCCTGGTTGGACCACGAATTCGTGGAAAACATGATGAAGAAATCGGAAAGTGACGAGACCATAAGAGTCCGAAGCATGACTGGAAAAATAGCGACGTCGAAGGGAGACAATTTCTTGAGTGACATTGTACGAGTAAACGTCAAATTTACCCGGGGTTTGTCCACCAGTAAGATAAACGAGCAAAAATCGTTCATTTTTAAAGTCGAACGTAACGAGGAAGAAACTTCCACCGGGGACCTGGTAAGAAAGTATTAACGATACTGTCATTCGAGTAGAGGAAAAGATGGTCATTTGGAATACCGTACCTATTTACCAATAACGATTTTTTTTTAGGCTTACCAATTTTTGTAATGCAGTTTGTAAAAATATGAAATTTTCATTAAATCGAAGGAATATTCATATACTATCAACCTGCAAGCTATCAAAAACGACTATGCATCACTGATAGGTCAAATTGTGAACGCGAAATTGCAGAATTCCGTTTTCGAGATGGAATGCGAATATTTTGGAATAGGAGTATTTTCACCGTGCTTAACTCAGTTACGTTTATTAACTTTATTAATATTAAAATATTAAAACGTAACGTATTTATTAAACGTAACTTATCAAATATTAAAGCTTAACTTATTACGTTTATTGACATTAACCCAAATTACCGACAATATTCCAAAAACCCTTCGTTTCCACTACTTGCATAGGGTCTTAACTCAGTTACGTTTATTAACTTTATTAATATTAAAAAATTAAAACGTAACTTATTTATTAAACGTAACTTATTAAATATTAAAATATAACTTATTACGTTTATTAACATTAACCCAAATTGCCGAGAATATTCCAAAAACCCTTCATTTCCACTACTTGCACAAGGAATCCTCTGTACTTCGTTCTACAATGATTTGGAGTCAACAATCACTCGTTGATTGTATAAACGATTGAATTGTAAAATAGGGCATGATAAGCGGGACCTTCGATTTGGAAATAAAAATGATGACGAACACTCTGACCGAAATGACGAAGGTCCTAAACGAGAAAGACGTATGTTTCGGTCCCCAAGTTTATCATACAAAAATAGGAAATCCTTCCTTCATTGTGATGGAAGATCTCGAAGCGTTGGGCTTTCGCATGGCCGTTCGACAGAACGGTCTTGATCTTTGTCACTGCAAACTGGTCCTTCAACGACTCGCCAAATTCCACGCAACTTCTGTCGCCGTTAAAGAAAAGGTACGTTATATAAGAAACTATTCGTATATATATACGTAAAGATAATTTAAATTTAAATAGGTATTATAAATCGATCACCAGACATATATTTCTATAAACATATTCTATTATATGGAATGTCAAATATATTATAGATAAAATATTTAATTTAAATGATTTAATTTATTTAATTAACTATATGTAAATAGTACGATAAAATATTCATTTAATTGTGTGTAAATCTAATGTTAATAATACATTTTATTATTAATATGAAATTAATCTAATAAAATTAATTTTCGTACGCAAGAAAATGAAGATTTTAGAATACAACTCAAACACAAACAAACCGAAACAAAAAAAGGAAAAGTACAAGTTGATGCATGTGTGAAGATATTGCAAAGACGAGTGCCAGAGAGTCGACCACACAATCAGGCCATTGGTTTCATGATGTAATCTGGTGACCCTGATAGCAATGCCTCCATTATTGGCAGCTATTACGAACATCCAGTAAAACGTTACTGCAGTGACGTAAAATACTCAGCTGAAACGTTCATCAAATAAAGCTAATGCGTATCAGCTGTTCGTCATTATCTCCACTTTTATTCCGCCTCCTTATAATCAAATACGGAAATGACCATAAGCTGATATCTTTGAATTGCACACTCATCACTAGACTGATAAGTACAAATTGCCAGTCAATGCAATCAGTGGCAGAAATTTTGAAAGATTATCGGTTAAGATGGAAAAAAATAGTGGTATCTCATTAAGTGGCAGTTTTCTGCGTATCTCCAATTATCTTCGCCTATTAACTCACCAGAATGTGGCAACGCCGCATCTTGATGAAACGAGTCATCTTCGAAAAAGCGCTTTTTAATGTTTTTTTTTTATTTCTTTTACTTAGAATAAAAACTAAAATAAATTAAATGAAAATTCAGAACAGTTCGAATTCAAGATAAAATCTGCCTTCAGAATACGTTAAAAAATTTCAAAACATCAATTCGTGCTGAAATCGGAAAATTTGCAAAGAAAATTGTTCTATTTAAAAAAAATCAGGGAAAATCAATTCTCCGGTTAAGGCCTTACAGACGTCGAGAATTAAAAAAAATCGATTTTTTTACATATTATTATTCCTTATACTCTTAGGCGTATTTATGTGCAGGCTGATTATAAAAATTCCACGTAGTTCAGAAGCTATAAGAGAGAATGTGACTGCCCGACGAAAGGTCTCACGCGCGCCTACCTGAGTTCAATTGTTTGAGGCAGCTGGCCTTCACTCTCATACCCTTTTGATATACCTAGTCTTTTGTTACCCTTAAATACGTGGAAAATAGTTTATAAAATTTGTGGAGAATATATTCAGATTTGTAAAACGTAAGATTAGTTGTCTCTGAACATTACAAGTGAACAGTCGTGCATTGCATTCGTGAATTTCAAAAATGTGGAAACGACGCTCCGTAGACCGTAAAGGCGATAAAAATTCAAAATATTCGCGACCCAACAGGAAGAAGCTTCCTCCGAGGCCAGATAACATGGAAGATGAAAGAAAATACACTAGTTCGGCGGCAAAAAAATTATCGGGACGATTGCATGTTATTCCATTCGACCCAAACTTTTCATACTGTATTTTACAATTCACTGCAGTTTTTGCAGCTATTTCGGAGTGTGTAGTTTGTCGTACATGTGGGGGGGGGGGATATCAAATTTTTTAAATCAAGTGCTCGTGGACTTGGTTTTAAATTAAATGTTTTTTGCACGAAGTGTGACGATAGTATCCAGAGTGTTTTCTCATCGCCTCTGATAAACACTGCGTATGAGATAAATCGACGCATCACATTCGCTTTTCGACTGTTGGGAAAAGGATTGAAGGCCATGCAAATGTTTTGTGGGGTCATGGATTTAGCATCATGCATCGCGCAAACAACCATCGACACAATTATGAAAAATATTGAAGAAGCTTCAACAGTCGTCGCTAAGGCATCCATGAAAGCTGCTGCTGAAGAAGAAATTCAAGAATGTGCTAGGCAAGATAAACTACAATTATCTGAGAATTGAATCATTGTACCCGGCGACGGTACTTGGATGAAAAAAGGCTTCTCTTCGCTTTATGGCGTCACAACATTGATTGGTCATTTCACGGGAAAAGTTATCGATTTTGTAGTAAAAAATTAATATTGTAAAGAGTGCGAAATTCACGAAAAGTAAAAAGGTACAGCTGAGTTCGAATTGTGGTTGGAAAAACATCGAGAAGATTGTGCAGCGAATCACACGGGAAGCTCTGGCATAATGGAGCCAAACAGTGTTGTGGAAATGTTTCAACGATCTGTAGAAAACTGTGGGGTAAAATATGAGTATTACATAGGAGACGGTCATTCAAAAACTTTCTCAAGCATCAGGAATGCTCAACCGTATGAAGATCTCGAGGTAAAAAAAAAGAATGTGTGGGTCACCTTCAAAAACGTATGGGTAAGCGTCATCGTCAAGTCATCAGCGATAGCAGAAAATCTACGTCAAGTATTAAAGAAACTGAATCAAGAACGGAAAATAAAAAAAAAAATTACATCGAATGAAAGTAAACGAGTTGGGAGGACGTGGAAAACTTACTGCTAAACTAATCGGCGAGTTGACTATTTATTACGGTTTAGCAATAAGAAATAATATTGATTCTCTGGGAAACATGAAAAATACCATATGGGCTACATTTTGCCATAAATCATCAACGGACGAAAAACCTCAACATACTTATTGTCCACCAGGAGAAGAAAGTTGGTGTAATTGGCAGAGAGCAAAAGCCAGAGGTACATTAGATACTTACAACCACAATGCCGCTTTACCTGGAGTAGTACTGCAGGCAATTAAACCTATTTATGAGTCATTAAGTGATGATCAGTTACTGGAAAAATGCTTGGGTGGATTCACACAAAATGTAAATGAGAGCCTC
>JAPYZJ010002476.1:0-20517 GCA_030522765.1 Ophioninae sp. B BG-2022a
AAAAAAAAAACTTGCAAAAATCTGATATTTCTCCATCCCCCGGGATTTTCATTCGTCAATTTAATCCCTCAATTTTCATTTTAGCCTTGAAGTACCTCTAAAATCCTCGTCCCCATTTCCCATTCATCCTGTAAAAATTCTAGTAACTTTGGGTCTAGTGAAATTCTAGTGATTGTCAAAAATTATCGATTAGCTACTACGAGGAGTATTTTCAAAAAAGTATTTTCAAAAATCATATCTCGAGCCCGAAGTATACACACTTGAGTACGAGCATACACACTTGAGTTCTCCTTCTCTCTTTCAAACCAAAAAAAAACTTGCAAAAATCTGACAGTTTTCAATCCCCCGGAATTTTCATTCGTCAATTTAATCCCTCAATTTTCATTTTAGCCTTGAGTTACCTCTAAAATCCTCCTCCCCGTTTCCCATTAATCCTGTAAAAATTCTAGTAACTTTGGGTCTAGTGAAATTCTACTGATTGTCAAAAATTATCGATTAGCTACTACGAGGAGTATTTTCAAAAAAGTATTTTCAAAAATCATATCTCGAGCCCGAAGTACAGATACACACTTTATATACGAGCTCGTGGTCGTGGGCCTCGGAAAGAGGCTCGGGAACCCATTCTATCCCCACCTTAAGCTCACGGTATAATATCTCGTTTAGAAAGATTACAGGTTCGAAGAGGCTGCCAATGTATAAAACAAACATCGTTAACCAAGACCTGTACTTAAGATCTCTCACTATGTATACGTATAGTGAGATATTTTAGCACTATATATATATATATATATATATATATATATATATATATATATATTTGAGTTTAGTCTCTCTGTCTCCCTTTCATCTGGTTATTCGTTCTTCTCTACGTGCATCTGCAATTCTTGATGGTTTTTTTTCAACCTGCAACCCTCCCCACTCTTTTCTTTTTTTTCTCTTTTTTTTCTCTTTTTTTTTTCTCTTTTTTTCTTTTTCTCTCTTTTTCTCGAGGAACCCTTAGCTCGGTCGTGTCGTTGAAGACGACGTCGTCTACGTCTCTAGTACCGTCGTCATTTCTCGCGTCCACGTCTCTCCTCGTTCGCGCTTCCATCGGGATGCTGAGTCACTTTTACTATGCCGTGTGTACCGTATAATATAGGAGGATTTACTGCTCACTGACGACTCTTGGGCCACGTCGATTCTGAGTCCACCTTTTCGCCCTTTTTCCTCGAGTCCTTCGGAGGAACGGAGGGACGGAGGAGTGATGGAGAGAGGGCAATGAGACGCTTGGGAAAGAGGTTGTGGGAAGGGGGGAGGGGATTCGCGTGGACCTCGCGAAACCTTTTTTTCGCTTTCATCGCCGGAGGTCCGTTTACCTCCTTCGCGGTTTTATCGTTCTCTCTCTCTCTCTTTCTCTCGATCGCTGTCTGTCGCTCTTTCTCTTTTTCTGAACTAGGGAAACTCTGGGGTAACACTTTGAGGACCCATGGGCGTGTTTGTAATTTTTTTAGATATGTGGACATGTAAGAGAAAGAGAGAGAGAGATGGTGATGATGATAGATTTTTTTATGCCATAGTTAATAAACTTTTGGATAATTTGAGATAAAACAAAAGTTTAACAAAATATAGATTTCAAGTTTATCGAAGTAATAATTTAATAATAATATATATGTGTACGTGTAAGAGAAAGAGGGAGAGAGAGAGATGGTGATGATGATAGATTTTATTATGCCATAGTTAATAAACTTTTGGATAATTTGAGATAAAAAAAAAGTTTAACAAAATATAGATATCAAGTTTATCGAAGTAATAATTTAGTAATAATACAGCAGAGGTACCAAAAAACGCAATTTTAGTAAAAAAAATAATTTTTTTAAAAGCCCAAAAATGTTCGAAAAATATTCAGTCTTAGCACATAAATTAATTGAAGATGATCTAACTCATAACTTAATAATAAATTGAAAAATAAAATAAAAAGTAAAAACTAAAAAAATCGAGAGAGAGAGGGAGAGAGAGAAACAAAATAAAATATAAAAAAATATACAAATTTAACAACATAATAACCAAGTAATAATCTAACAAAAATATACCCAAAAAAATACCAGAAAATGAAGGAAAGAGACAAAGAAAAAAAAACGAAAAAAAACGAAAATGAGAGAGAGAGATAAATAGATAGATATAATTTATTAAGCTTAAGCACGCTATAAGTCAAAGATAAAAATACTAATAAACAACAAAATACAAATAATAATAATAAAAAACAACAATAAAATATAAACGAAAAAAAAACAAAAAATAAGTGAAAGAGAGAGAGAGAGAGAGAGAGAGAGAGAGAGAGAGAGAAGCAGATGTAAGAGTGGGAAAAGAGTGTTGTTTCTGTACGATGATGGGAGAGAGGAGCCAGTCTTCTCGAGTATTGAGACGTATAAAGACGGCACGACGGGCATCTCCCTCTCTTTCTCTCTCTCTCCCTCTCTTCTCCGTTCCCACTCTCCTCCGTCCGTTTCCCTCTTTCTCTCGAGCATGTATACAGTCACCAGTCTTCGAACGATCCCTCGCCGGGTTTCGCGCAATTTCCAACCTGTGTAATTATCGACCACCGTGTTTGTTTTACGTTCGCGGCAGCACAACTCTCCCCTTATATCCAGATACAAGGTAACGTTCTCGTACATGTTTTATATCTGTGTTGTACTTTTCGTCTCTTACTGTGTAAGATCGAGCTCCGAAAGTAAGAAAGTATCGTGCTCTCTCTCTCTCTCTCTCTCTCTGTCTCTCTCTCTCTCTCTCTCTCTTTCTCTCTTTCTCTCTCTCTCTCTCTTTTGGTCGTTTCGTCTCGCTTCCTAAGTGGATGGTAGCCATGGACTCACCGAAACGACTTCCAAGACAAGAGAGAGAGAGAAAAAAATCGGTGATCGAACGATTTATCGATGCAGATTGATTTACCTAGAGCTTCGAAGAACCCACGTCTCAGAAATTATTACAACGATTATTGTTAACGATTCTTATATTTATTAAACATTTATTCAATCCATCAAATATTTACTTTTTTATTTTGATGCTATGGAATATTTATTATAGCCGTTAATAGTTGGTTTATTTATTCTATTTTTTGTTTAACTGATTCAATGTGTAGTTTATTTAGTTATTAAATTGATCGAATGGTGAATTTTATCGCAAACGAAACGAGCAGCTTTAGATAATTTTTTTTTATATTTCTAGCTAGCTGGAATTCTTCCAATAATTTAGTATTGAATGATTCAAATTATGTTTAATTGTTGAATTCATGCAATAAATTTTTGTGAACGAAAAGATGTTATGTTTTTTAAAGATCGAATTAATCTATTAATATTAAATGATGGAATTTATCCGATGAATATTAATTATCGAATAAATACATTAATTCTCAATTATCGAATTAAACTAATATTTTTTTAATGATCGAATATATCTAATATTTTTTAATGATCGAATAAATCTAATATTTTTTAATGATGGAATAAATCCAATAATTTCAATTGTCGAATTTATCAAATAATTTTTTATTATCGTACTTATCCAATAATATTCAATTATCAAATTTATCCAATCATTTTCAATTATCCAATTAATCGAATAATATTTAACAAACAATTAAATCCAATAATTTTTAATAATCGAATAAATCCAATACTTTTTTTTATCGAATTAATTCACCAATTTTTAATGACCGAATTAATGCACGATTTTTTAAAAATTGCCAAAATTGAAAAAAAAAATGCTCGAATAGCCATTTCACTCGAATTCAAAGAAAATGTTTTTCCGAACGGTTTTCGTTGGTTGACAATAATTCGTGGTGATAAATAAAGGGACGTATAAGGACGGAGTTGGATGTAATGACGATTGGTGAAAACTGAAAGCGAGAGGGAGAGTGAGAGAGGGGAAAAAAGAGAGAGGGCGATAAATGAAGCGAGTTACGATTGTCCATTCGCGCTATACGCACCTGTCTCTCGCACGCGTTAAATATTCAATGCTCGTGCGAAAGCGCTCGCTTCGTGTATAATGCTCGCTCTTTACCAACCGACATGGCTGTTACAGGGTACCCTCCTTTTTTTTTTT
The DNA here is from genome assembly GCA_030522765.1 of Ophioninae sp. B BG-2022a. Classification (NCBI taxonomy): domain Eukaryota; kingdom Metazoa; phylum Arthropoda; class Insecta; order Hymenoptera; family Ichneumonidae; species Ophioninae sp. B BG-2022a. The sequence continues at coordinate 4,075 of JAPYZJ010002476.1, forward strand.
TTTAACGCACGCTAATCCAAGATACCGAAGCCTTTTCCCTCGTGTTCTATAAAACGAGTTTACACGATTATATTATTAATGCGCTCCCAGCGGGTCGTCGATGAGCGCGTTAATTTTTTTCCGTCCCTTTTTTCCTTTCTGCCAAACTTCGTTCAGTCATTTTTTAAAATAGTTTTTCGTAGCTGATTTTTCGATAAGACGATATTTTTTTTAATTCCTTTTTTTTTCGTTTAATTTTTGTTTTTATTTCATTGAAAATTCTTTTTATTTTCAATTTGAATAATTTAATGAAAAAGGGAGGAGGAGAAAGAAGGGGAAAAAATTGAATTATTATTTTCGAAGTAAATTATATTAAAAACGATTTTGTTTCAATTATAAGAATTTGTATTTGAAGAATATTGAAAAAGAAACGATTGAATTAAAAATAATGAATGTATTAATTCAGTAATAATTTGTAATATCTTGATAATTAATATAAATATAATTAATTTGGTAAAAAATCTTTTCTGTTATTACGACTTCACTATTTATATCTATTAAAAAAAAAAATAAAGTAAATTAATTACTGCTAAGTTTAAACTAAAAAGTTTGAACCACTAAATAAATATCTAAAAGTAAATAAAAACTAGCTCGAATTGAACCATTGAAAAAATCAATTTTCTCAGCCAACAATAAAAAAAAATTCTTTTCGATAAAACAACCGACTTTTTTCAACCTCCCAAACAAATAATTAAATAATTCAATTAAAAAAAAAAATCGCTATGTGAAATCAGTAATATTATGAGCTTGACGAAAGGGGAATGGGAAAATCGAGGGTACAGAAATACGAAAAGGGAGTACGAGGTAAGTGGCTCGATATGCATAGGCATTTTACCGAATAAAGTAGTAACGCACGATTGTCGAGCGTCGAGTTTATTTTGAGCGTTCGATAAAGAAAAAAAAAAGAAAAAAAACAGAAAAGAAAAAAAAGAAAAAAAAAGAGTGGGACGAAAGCTCGCTTCTGTTCCGAAACAAAGGCGGTAAAGCATTTTCGATAGGGAAGTTTGCGAGGCTAGGTGGCCCGTACTTTAAGCACACCTGTGTCTCCGAGACTGACTCGCCCTTGTCTCGCGACACCCACATGTCGAACGTACACCCTCGAACGAAACGCCGCCCCCTCACAAGGAAATTATACGGAAAGAGGAAAAGAACGAAGAGTGTATTTGCGGCCTCATTCTCCGCCTCTTCGGGCTATAGAATATACCGACGACCCAAGGAAATCGCATTCGCAAGTAAAGAAATATTGTAAAGCTCGTCTCGTCCCTTTCCTCATCAACTTCCTCATCCCCTCTCTTTCGAGCATTCTGTTTTCCCTCCACGAATTGGTTGTGCTTCGATCGACGTGGAAACGAAGAAAAACAGATACCCGTTTGAAACGTATAAAGCCCCTTAATACGGACCTCGCTCTCCCACCAAATGAATTATAGAAACACACGGTGAACACAGGCAACGGGACCTCGAAAGTCTCTACCCGTTCTTTGGTCACCACGAAGACTCGCTGTTCAAATCCGAACGAAGATTCGAAAAATGCCCGGGGAGAAACAGGAAACGGGAATCCGACGGAGATTACTCGGTTTTTTAGCTTTCAATATGGTCCGATCGGTTTCACTGTGTTACGTAGAAAATCGAGTCAATTACGTGAAATTTTATTTTAATTATGGGGGAATTATTTTCAATTATGTGGAAATTGTTTTCAATAATGTGGAGATTTATTCCAATTATGGGGGAATTTATTTCAATTCTGTGGAAATTTATTTCAATTATGGAGGAATTTATTTCAATTTAGTGGAAAAATATTTCAATTATGGGGGAATTTACTTCAATTATGTGGGAATTTGATTCCAATTCTGTGGAAATTCATTTCAATTACGTAGAATTTTATTTCAATGATTGGGGAATTTATTTCAATTCTGTGGAAATTTTATTTTAATTATGGGGGAATTTATTTCAATTCTGTGGAAGATTGATTTCAATTCTGTGGGAATTTTATTTCAAGTCTGTGGAAATTCATTTCAATTACATAGAATTTCATTTCAATTATTGGGGAATTGATTTCAATTCTGTGGAAATTTATTTCAATTCTGTGGGAATTTATTTCAATTCTGTGGGAATTTCATTTTAATTCTGTCGGAATTTGATTTCAATTACGTAGAATTTTATTTCAATTATTGGGGAATTTATTTCAATTACGTGGAAATTTATTTAAATTGCGTGGATTTTTTATCAAATCTGTGAAATTCCGTTACAACTCAAGTTCGTGATATCTCAACTCAAGTTCGTGATATCTCAACTCAAGTTCGTGAAATTTTATCTCAAGTACGTGAAATTCCACTTCAACGACAATCAATTCGATCGAAAACATTCTTAATTCCAGTCAACTCCATGGAATGCAATTAAACTCCATTTCGATTCTATCAAGCACACTTTCAATTCCTTTGAATTTCATTTCAATCTTCATATCATTTTTATGGAATTTCACTTCTGAGATTTTGCTGGAATCAGTTCCATCAATATTTCAATTCCAATGAATTTGAATTCATGAATTCAAACTCCATTTCAAAACCATCAATTCCGAGATTCTATATACAATTCCACAAAATTCCATTTCAACTCTGCGCAATTTTATTGCTAGTTTTTTTTTCCTTTTCCCTTTGAATTTCGTGAAATTCCATTTTCAATTCCGCAGAATCCCATAAAAAATAAAATTTCTTTTTAATTCCATCAAGCTCCATGTCGATTCCATCAACTTCAACTTCATCAGTGATGGAATCAGGATTCGATGCCAAAAGGCATCTAGGCCTGTTTTGATAATTCTCAAAGTTTGATTTCCGGTTCCGATTATTATTGAAAATAATCCAAATGTTAATTTTAGGTGGGACGAAACCTACGATTCCGCGGATTATCTCACGACAGCAGTAGAGTTTGTTTGGGTTCGCGAATTTCGAATTTCTCGATTGTAATCAGCGAAGAAAGAAACCAAAAAATTGATTATGCAATCTTACCGTCCGCTCTTCGTGATGACCATTTCCGTGCCGAGCTTGTGAAACTTCTCCCAAAGCTCTTTGCCTTCGAGGGTGACTTTGGGATCGTCGACGACCCCGTCCTCTTCCGGATGATGGGGTGGGACGAGATGATGCGAGGTGGCCAGGGGATGATGCGGCGCCATCGGTAATGGCGACGAGTGCATCATCCCTGGAGGCAAAGGGAGCCTCAAAGGTCGCATCGTCGGACCTCCGGGTCCGCCCTGATGATGGTGATGGAGCGCTGCCGCCGCCGCCGCCAGCACGGCAGCGTTTGCTTCCTCGGGAGTGTGTGGGCCCAAACCCAAACCTTGAAAAATTGAGAGGGATTATCAGTTGGTTGGAAATCATCAAATCATCAATATGTGGGGCGAAACCCAAACCTCCAAAAATTCAGAGGGATTTTCAGTTGGTTGGAAATCATCATCAAATCATCAATATGTGGTCCCAAACCTTCAAAAATCAAGAGGGATTATCAGTTGGTTGGAAATCATCATCGAATCATCAACATGTGGGGCGAAACCCAAACCTTCAAAAATTCAGAGGGATTTTCAGTTGGTTGGAAATCTTCATCAAATCATCAATATATGGTCCCAAACCTTCAAAAATCAAGAGGGATTATCAGTTGGTTGGAAATCATCATCGAATCATCAATATGTGGGCTCGAACCCAAACCTTCAAAAATTGAGAGGGATTATCAGTTGGTTGGAAATCATCAATATGTGGGCTGGAACCCAAACCTCCAAAAATGATGAGGGATTTTCAGTTGGTTGGAAATCATCATCAAATCATCAATATGTGGACCCAAACCTTCAAAAATCATGAGGGATTTTCAGTTGGTTGGAAATCTTCATCGAATTATCAATATGTGGGCTCGAACCCAAACCTTCAAAAATCGAGAGGGATTATCAGTTGGTTGGAAATCATCATCGAATCATCAATATGTGGGCTCGAACCCAAAACTTCAAAAATTGAGAGGGGTTTTCAATTGGTTGTAAATCATCATCGAATCATCAATATGTGGGCTCGAACCCAAACCTTCAAAAATCGAGAGGGATTATCAGTTGGTTGGAAACCATCATCGAATCATCAATATGTGGGCTCGAACCCAAACCTTCAAAAATCAAAAGCGATTATCAATCGCATTGGTTGTAAATCATCGAAGAAGAAAATTTCGAACCGTTTGGAAGATAATTAATGAAAGTTGAAAAATGGAAAACGAAAATTGAAAAATAGAGAATAAAAATTGAAAAATGGAAAACAAAAATTGCAAAATGGAAACCAAAAATAAAAAAAATCAAAACAAAAATTTCATTGAATTCCAAAGACACGAACTTCGCCCTCTAAACCCGCAAATAATTGCTTTCCGTCGTTTTTTCGTTCTTATCAGATGAAATAATCTTTCAGCAGGCATTTTGCAGAGCGTAAACATGAGGCGTGATAGTTAACTCGACCAGGAAGCGATTTCAATTTGGCGAGACTCGAACGCAGTGATTTATAGAAGAGTCGAGATATGAAGATCGGAGAGGTAAGAAAAAGCAAAGAATCGGCCACTTTTCTCGTTGTGACGTCGAACATCGAGTTTCAACGAGACCTATATATCCTCCCTTTCTCTCGACCCTCGTCGTTTTTCCCTCTTTGTCCACTCGCAAAATGAGGAAATCATATTTTCAGCGAGGTCTTCGATGCCTCCGGCCAATGTAAGTATCGAGCTGATGTACTTACACGTCAAAGGGCACAGACATCTATAAAAGCAATAAAAAGGGGAGGGGGGGAAATGTCTATAGGCACAAATACAAGAAAAATCGGGCACGCGCTTTACGTATAATCACTACTCTCGAATACACGACCAAACTTTATCAGTATATATAAAAGCATATATATAAAATAAGTAAGTAAGTATAAAATATAATAAAATTAAAAATAAAATAAAATAAAATTTGAAATAAAATAAAATAAAATTTGAAATAAAATAAAATAAAATTTTAAATAAAATAAAATAAAATAAAATATAAAATAAAATAAAATAAGTAATTATATATAAAATATTTGCATTCTTCGAGCTCGCCATCCGTTCGATTGACACAACCTTTTTATTCCTCTTTTTCTCCTTGCCCGATAATCGGGACAAAAATTCCGAATATCGGAATAACCTCCGGCTGCGTTGAACGATTATTCGTTAATTGTTCGTGCTGTCTCAGCTCAAGTTTTTTCCCCCCCGCCCGTATTCCCGCCCCCATCGCTATCAGTATTCTTCGCAACGATGCAGTTTGCCCTCTTCGAGTCCAGTTTGCATTGCAATTACATTTTTATCGACCGGGACGGAGACGAACGATTTTTCTCGATTCGAGCAGACGTAATGTATGTATATGCTAGGGTGTCGCTTGGTGAAGTATTTAATCGTTTGGTAGGATTCGTTGGCTCGGACAGCCGTGATGATGATGACGGTGATGAAGATGATCAAAATGGTGGTGATGACTTTGATGATGGTGATGATGATTATGGTAATGATGGTGATGACGATGATGATGGTGATGAAGATAATTGCGATGATGATGATAATGATGACGCTGGTGATGATAATGATGATGCTGGTGATGATAATGATGATGTTGGTGATAATGATGATGCTAGTGATGATAATGATGATAATGATGATGATGATGATAATGATGATGCTAGTGATGATAATGATGATGCTAGTGATGATAATGATAATGATGATGATGATAATGATGATGCTAGTGATGATAATGATGATGATGACGATGGTGATGGTAATGCTATTGAGGGTGATGAAGAAGATGATGATGATCATGGTGATAATGATTGTGATGACGATGATGAAGATGATGATGATGATGATGATGATGTTGCTGATAATGATGGTCATGTTGATAATAGTGATGCTGATGATGATGATGATTATAATGGTGATGACGACGATGATAATGGTGATGCTGATGATCATCATCATAATGATAATATTGATGACGATGATGATGGGATTTTGCACTGCACGCTCGATCGAGTGACAATCGGTTATCGGAAAAATAAAATTTCATCAATTTGAACAGATGTTCGCGCAGCAATTGACCCGCGCGACGTAGATTGCACATTTGGCATACGGCCGGGTTATTTTAGCTCGGAGCGCGATTAATTTGCAACAGCAGCATCGATGACGTTTATGAACTTTAATCGAGCAACGATTCTCGCGTATTTATGTTTCTATTATTACCCGAACGCTCGCGTTAAATTTCCATTGGCTTGCTCGCTCGTTCACGATTCGTAGAATTCGCGATTGTAAAAAGAAGGGAAATAAAAAAAATGAAAAAAAAATTAAACAAACAAATTGGACACGGATACTTGCGGATATATGGCCGACAGTTGACAAGTGCAAATAGCTCGTGCGAGAGAAGGGGCAAGCCGAATGTTGCACACATTGCAAATTTGTCATCGCTATTTGTTACGGTAAAAAAAAAAGTCAGCTCGTTTGTCTCTTCGGAAAGTCAATTTCAAAACGTGCCCAACAGATTTATGCATTTTTACAAAATAATAATTACGAATTTCGTTTATCAAATTATTCCCTTAAGAGAAATACTCATCCTTGGAGAATGCAAACAAACAATTATTTATTTAAAGAAGAAAAGCATTTCTGAATTTAAAGCTACAAAAATCTGAAAAGAATATATATTTTTTACAATTAAAAAAAATTAATTTCCGTTCAATGAAAACGATTAATTTTTTTTTTCAACCTGTTTGACTTTTACAGTTTTTTTTATTATCATCGATGTCATTTTTTAATTTTTTTTCATCTACGAATGTGTGGAGGGCAACTTTCACGTTTGTTTTTTATCGATATTCAATCATCAACATTCACTCGAATATTATAAATATCCGATGAGGTATTTGTTAAACTTGCCAGGTAAAATACCCTCTGAAAATTTCAAAAACGATTTATTCGGTATTTAGCTGATAATCGAAGATGGACGAATTTCTCATCCTATTTTTTTTCTGTTATTTTCCATTCTGTTATCTTTGTTAATCCTGTTAATCAGTTATTCACAAAAGTATTTATTAACCCGAGTATCCACATGAATAATGGGTTGATTGTTTGAATCATCGAAATGAAAATTAATATTATTCCATTTTCCCATTTACATTATTTTCCAAAACAAAACGCCGAGCTTTGAAAAAAGTGAAAAAAAAACTCGAAAAATCGAAAAAAAGCAAACAAATCGAAAACAAAATTGATTTTCATCGCGTTTCAACGAAGCTTGTATTGTCATAGCCAGGAATGATTTATTCGTCGTTTAGCGAGCAGTTAAACGATGAATGAACATTTGTCTTCCCGTGAAAATTGCTCAACAATTTGTTTGGGTTTGTTTGATTTTCCACGATTGAAAGTTTAAACGTTTTTTAATCTCTCCTTTAATCCTTTCAATTTTACCGACAATTTTGCATCGATCAAATGGTTCTTTCTTCAAAAAAAAAAAAAAAAAAATCCGTGAACCTAGCCATTGCGAAAATAGGACCGGGAGCCAATAATTTGTGAAATTTTTCATCGACCGAGTCTTTCGGTGTAGCTCGTCTCTCTCAATATTTCTCAAGGAGTTTCAGGCGTCATCATCGTGTTTTCAAACGATTACGCGGAGAGTACGAAATTTCGAATGCAAGCGGCGTGAGCGCAGACAGTGCCCTTGGCAAAGATTAATCACCGGGCACTCAAGTGCGTGTAACGTCGTGTAGACGAATGTCGTTTCGAGAACGCGAACACGAAAAATAAAAAGGAAACGAATAAAAAAATGAATTTAAAAAAATCAAGCGGGGAAAGGCTGGGGGGGGGGGGGGGAAGGAAAAAGCGAGGGAAAAAAAACAGTAAGAGGAAAAAAACGAAACGAGTCACTTTTGGCTACGATTCTATCGTCGCGTTACGCGTCGCTCGACAAAATTAATATCCCACGGAGCTGCTACCGTATACACGCGAAATATCGCAGCCCCCGTTTTTCACCTCGCACGCACGCCTTTGAATACGATATTCACGTGACGGGTTCCAATCCAATGAAAATCGTGGATCCTCGCGATTGAGAAATAAAACGAACGATTTTCCTTATCGGAATTTAACGGCTGACGATCCCTTCTCAATTGTCTCTATTTTTTTCTTTTGGAACGATTGTCGAAAGGGAAAAACAAAAAATTCATAATTGACTCTTTTTTGGTTGAGGTAGAATGATAATGTTTGGTAAGTTACCGGACACATCGTCCATTCGTCAAGTAAAATTAAAAAGAAAAAAATTCACCGAGTGAGTCCGAGATAAATAGATGGAATTTTTGAACCACCATTTTTCAAAAACGAAACATTTTTCTTGTGGAATTGAAGCGTTGGGTCCGAGGGCTATGAATTCTGCAGATACTGATACCCGATTTTTCATTGGACACTTAATAGTCGATGAGAAAAACGATTTTGAAAATTTTCGAGGTTTTGTCGAATTTTTACTTGTTCTTATAAGTTTCGGTTGCGATCTCGCCTGTTGTCAAGGGGATCTTGGTTTATCGGGGTTTTGACGATATCGTCATCGGTGAAATCAGCCCAGAGCTATAGCTTATCTATCTACTCGAAATTACAAATCTCAAAATTTTTTAACGATTTTCTACTCGTTTTGTGCAAAAATGCATTTCCACCAAAAACCAAATTTTCTGAATTTTCATCAACGAAGTTCGGTTGCAAAAATGACGAACGTTTATTAGAATTTTCATTCGTGTAATTATCACAGAAAATATGTAAATAACGATTTCAGATAACGATAAAAAAATCAAATGTTAAATTCAAAATTAATAACCAAATATCAATATAAAAAATCACTGGATAAAAAAATCAAATATTCATTGGGTTGCAACGACCCAAGCTTCAACTTTTACAGAACCCAAACCCGTTGAAACTCGAAATAAAACCGTAGAGTTCAAACCCTATATTAGCGAAGTGTAAAATTACGTAATCCGAAGACTAATTAATTCGACCCGAGAAACAGTGGAATAAATCATTGGAGCGTAGAATCCAAACGATTTTAGTGATTTTTCTTGCCGTCCATAGGCCCATGAAAAGTGTGAGAGACGAAAAGAACAGGTCGAACATAAACGCTCGTTTGTTTCCTATTTCCATATTTCCAGGTATAACATAGAGAAAGACCGAGAGATTGGAGCGACGAGAGGCGAGAGGAGAAAAGGGATATCTGCCCTTATGAGGATTCGATGAGAATTCTGGTTGAGGAGTCGTCATATCGTTGACGATATTTCGAGGCGATATACTCGGGGTCTCTCATGTCCGCTGCACATGGGGCGTCGACGTCGTAAAGAACGTCTAGACTAGTCGAGACACCACGAAGCCTCTCACCACCTCCGAGCTGTTGGGTCTCATCGTTATACACGCGCCGGTTCCCTGCGGGACGCAAAGTACGTATCTGCATACCCATACAATTAACATGGATGCAGCCATATACGACGATGTCCAATACTGGTTGGAACCAACGTAGTGGCCCAAAGAAGAGTTCTGGTACTTGGAATATGGAAAAATCCAGATTCCAGATATTGCGCTGGAACCCTCTAGAACTTGTTTGGGTTTGTTTGGGTTACTATGATGTCCAATACAGATTGGAACCAAGGTAGTAGCCGCAAGATGAGTTCTGGTACTTGGAATATGGAAATATCCAGATTTCAGATATTGCACTGGAACCCTCCAGAGCTTGTTTGGGTTTGTTTGGGTTCTAGTGCAGATATTGCACTGGATCCCTCCAGAGATTGTTTGGGTTTGTTTGGGTTATGACGATGTCCAATACAGATTGGAACCAAGGTAGTGCCCCAAAGATGAGTTCTCGTACTTGGAATATGGAAAAATCCAGATTCCAGATATTGCACTGGAACCCTCCAGAGCTTGGGTCAGTTAGGACAAGTGTGTAACGATCCCCAAATGACTCATCGGGTGGCCCGAGTAAACGGAACTTTTTTATTTCGGCCGTTCAATTAAAATTTCCTTTCGTTCCGGACATGACGAATGAGGGGGCCATTGGTAGTATAGGTGGAACGATACGCGCCGGGCATTTATCACCGTACCAGAGAGAGAACCCGTACAAATTGCGCTCATCTGTTCGGCGCCTCGATACGTTCGGTCCAAATCCACGTGACGGAATTCTCTAATTGAGGAGATTAATGAGGTGGGCTAGCCTCCGTCGCGGTCTACCGTGTACCAGCGAATTAAACGAGCTGCCACTCATCTCACCAAACGGTAGAAACGACGTTACGAAATAGGAGGTCCCGGGGCAGCGGGTAGGGGGGATGGTAGAAAAAAAAACAGCATTGCCGAAAAGTGCCAAGTCGATAATTACTGGCGACTCCTTTCGCGAAATCGAGACGGAATCTTGTGGCTTGCCTGGTGGTAATGAGAACCTTGCGCGCCACCAAGGTTTACCGTCGTGCCATTTTTCGCTCTCGCGGCCATTGCTGCTTGTCCGGGAGGGTATAATTTTCGATAAATCTACGTCAGTGATAGCGACTACCAGGTCGTTTTCACGTAACAGCCTATAGGCGATGTGTATCTATCGGAAGATTGCGAAACCGTCGGTAACGATAAGACCCCATCGGGTAATCGTTGACACCGAGTGTCTTTCGGAAGCTCGGGTCGTAGAAGATTCGTCGAGAATGATAAGGATATATCAGGATCGCGAGGTAGAACGCATTTGATGGTTGCTGACCTTGCGGGGTGAGTCCGTGAAGATTGAATTGCGGATGATGATGAGGACTGCTGAGTATGCTTTTTCCTTGTAGGTGATGAGCGTTTGGGGAACTGTTTGGTGGCAAATGAGCAGGATTGCAAAATCCAGCAACGGCCAATGCGTTGAAGTAATTCGCTGCGGCAGCTTCAGCCGACGAAGGATGCGACAATTCCCGTTGGTTGTTCAAAGGCGGCGGGGTTTCGGGTGCAGCTGCTGGACTACCGGGTCCACCGGGTGGAGGCGATGCGCTACCCTGAGACGAAGATCCACCGAGCAACGGTGGATGAGTATTCGCCGCGGTAAGTAGCGACGATACGCTAAAGTCGGTTGGCCTGGGTGCCGCCGGTGCCGGCAAATGACTGGCCCCAACCAAATGACTATTACCGTTGCCCGTATTCGTTGTCCCGGAATTGCTGTTAGAGTTTATCGTTGAGAATGGCGAGTGCTGATTGAGAGCCGCCGCTGGAGCGGGGTACGCCATCCCAGGCCCCCCCGGCACCCCCCTCAGCCCCGTTTTAGCACCCTCGATGTCGATCTCCGATGGTCGACTTTTCAATGGAAATTGATGGATGCTACGGGACTGATAGTAATGATGCAGCTGATGATACACGTCGAGGTAGCCTCTCGACAATGCTGCACCACCCTGGCTACCGCTCACGTTGTTGTTGTTTATGTTTATGCTGTTGTTGTTACTGGATACCGAGCTACCACCCTCCCCTTCTACCTCCTCCTCCGCCTCCTGATCGGCCTCCCTCTTACTCGGCTTTTCCTCAGCTAATATCGCTCCTGCTGCTGTTGCCGGTGCCGGTAATGGAGTGCTGGCGCAGTGGGTACCCCTGCACGATGTCTCCTGTTCGAATCTCATCGAGATTTCGCGATTTTAACGAGTCGCGCGAGATTACTCTTCGAGTGACTCAATTTGTCTCTTCGCTTCGGGTTCCCCTCTGAGAATCACTCTCGTATCTTATTGCCTATCTGGCGATTCGCCGTCTTCAAAATCTCTTCACTTTCGACACTTGATTTCTTCGGCTAGTTTTTTTTTCCTTATTAATATAACACCAGGCTACGCAGATATCCTGTTGTATCACATTTTCATCGGCGATACGAACAAACGGAAAATCCTCAAGATTCGAAAGACCTTCTTTTGGTGCGCTGTCGCGATTTTCCGCGCAGCGGTGTTTCTTCGTCTCTACCGGAAATCGGTGAAGATCTACAGCTTGACAAATTCGACATGTTTCCTTCAGCCGGCCAGGTCGACGTACAACTGTCGGCCAACCGGCTTCGATCCTTGGATTTCTATTTTCTTCTCGATTACCACTTTATCGCGAGTTCTCACGAGGCTCTTCGGTTCTGTTTCACAAACGGAGGTTTTTCTCGAAGCACCCTCGGTACGAAAAAATCACTGCTCTCTCATCGAGACGATACACACTGTTGCTCGTAAAAACAAAATTTCGCTGTTCCGTACGACCGTTTCTCGACGCGAGTTCGAGCTCGTCCGATCGAAAACAACACTCTATTTAAAAAAAACACACTTTTTTTTCGTCACTGCTGCAAACTTCGTCAAAACCCAATATTCGGGTACTCTCGAAACCGGAATCTTGAAGAATCACTGATCACAACGAAACAAAAAAAAAATACAAACGTCGCGATGGTTACCTCTGGATTAAATCCGGAGGATTCCCGCGATGTTTACCGGTGTGGAAGCTCGAGAGGACTGACGGGAAGGTCCGAGAGCGTCCGAGGGATCGGTTGACGGAAAAACAGGAGGCCTCGAAGGGCTCGCGTCTAAAATAAAGAAAAGGTTTCAAGACAGCCGCTTAGACTATCTTCCAATCTTCCTCCCTCTCTAGATCCGTTTGTCTCTTTCTCGAAATGTGCCGGCTCAACGCGTTTGCCGACGGCCGGCCGAGCGAGCAGTCAATCTCGTAGTCGCGCCTCCACCTCTCCCGTTCATCGTTCTCTCCCTTTCCCTCTTTTTCTCCAGTTATCTTTTCTTTTCTCTCTCTCTCTTCTTTCCAGAAACTCTTCTTTGTTTACAGCCTTCGAAGTCACAATTCCACAAAAAAACACGATCACGGACACCATACACCATATACGCACTTCTTTCCTTCCCAGTATTTTCTATCTTCCTCTCTGAGTGGCGGTTGGAACTCGAGGCTCTCCGCAGAATACACTGTGCCGGTGCACTACCCGGCCACGAGAGTCGATGAAGAGATAACGAGGCCAAACAACAACAAAAGAAGAAGAAAAAAAAAAGAAAAATAAACGGTCAACGGAAGAAAGCAAAGAGAACGTGGTCTATCGCTGCGATCTCGTTTGTTCTTTCTCGGACTCTTCCGCGAATTTATAAACGACACTGACACGGAAGAGCGAGGCGTCCTCGACTACGACGCGCTTCACAATACTCGTTCCCTCGGCTTTTTTTCAACGCTCGTGAAACTCGCGGATTTGGCGGGCGGGAAAACGCGTTTGCTTTTTCTCTCTCTCTCTCTAACTCTCTTTGCTTCTCTCTTTCTCTCTCTCTCTCTCGCGCGCGGATGAGTTTTCAGCGCGTGTGGTGGCCGTCAGTAGAGAGCAAGGTGTTACTTGGGTGGCGCCGCGATGGTCACTGAGCAGCGCTAGGATTGACACCTCCTCCGGGGCTCACCCCCACACCTCCCTCGCCCTCGCGCAACCGAGGTGTTGGTGTGCTAAAGTCTCTGGCGCGCGGGGGCTTCTACAGCGTTATATCGGGTTCGAGCGGGACGAAGATAGAGAAAAGAGGGTTCGAGTGAGAGAAGCGAAGTAGCGACGCCCCGCTCGGTTCGTCGACGAGGAGAAAAACTACCGGATCGAGCAAGAGGGAGTGAGAGACCGAGGGGAGAAAGATTAAGCGGGAAGGCTTGCCTGGAAAGAGAGAAAGAGAAAGAGTGAGAAGCTAAGTGAAGAAAGACGAGAAAAAGAGAGAGAAAGACCGTCAGGGACGTAGAGGGGTTAGAGAGGGAGTAAAACACGGGGGACCTGGGTACGAGACGCGGTAGGCGTGAATGCTGGAGGGCAGCAACGCCAATACTGAGGATCATGCTCCTCCTCTCCCTTTCCTCCTGTGTTGCCAAATCGACACGACCGGTTTACCACTACCAGAGGACACGATACAGCCCTGGCTCTCCCCAATATCACTGGGCTCATTTCGGCTCATCGTCGTCTTGGCCCAGAGGTGGCGGGAGTCGTTTCCCAGCGTTGAGCAATTCGGCGACACATCGGTGGGGGCAATAGTCGCCGTTGTCGCGAACGGTTGTTGGTGACAGGGGGGGGGACAAAGTTCATCAGTGGAGTGGGGTTGGGTTTAACGCCGAGCGCAAGACCTGGTCGACACTCTTCGAATCTCCCCCCCCCCCTCCAACCACCACCTCGTCGTCCTCCTCTCGACGTCCTACGAGTAGACGTATGGTTGGGCGATAATGAGGAGTTCGCCTCCCGGATTGGCGACGGAACGCCAATCCGGTCGGCGTTGGATGCGACGCCTTTTCCAACGCTGCGACGCTCGTTCCAACCCCCTTTCTCGCCCCTCCTGGCCCACCACCACCATCACCGTTGCCGACGCGGTATTTCCTTCTCTCTCTCTTTTGGTCGTCCTGACTCGACGCCTCTCCGCTTTCTCCTTGTTTATTCCCCTCCCAATTCTCGACCGGCCAGACCGGACTCTGAACCCCGTACCGGGGTTCGCACTCAACCACGCCGCCTCTCGGCCCCTCGGCCGCTCCGCCGCCTCCGCCGGTACGTCTGGGGACACGCAGCTTCAAGGGTGTTAACCGCGAGTACGCCCATTAACACCACCAGCCACCCACCGCCGTTAATCCACGACGAAACCTTTCCCCCCCTTGCCCCTGGACTACGGCCTAACCGCCCCCGCTGTTCGCGCGCTTGCCCCGTTTACATTTGGTAGGTTCTGGGAAAACGGACGGTGTGTGCTTGGCTCTTCTTTCTTACGTACCGTCCTCGGATGACCGTTACGAAGATAAACAAACGGAAGGAGTAACGGCTAACGCTGAACACTTTGTGGGTCACTTTTGTTCATCAGTCGTTACCCAATACCGGGTCGTTTCGAGTTAATCTCGACGATGACTCAACCCGAATCGGCTCTTGGGATGACCCTAGTTTTGGTCTCAGAAGTAGCTGCAGCAGTCCCCCAAGACGGTACGAAACGGCTTGGAGTTTTTCGATCCCAAATCAGCCATCTCTCGTACGATCCAGCCGCAAGAGCAAACAGCAGGGCTGAGGGGAGTTCATGGCAAAAGTAGACGGTAAACTTTCCGGGCGATTCGTGGCGAAATTCTCGCTTCGAGGCGCGACAGGGGGATAGATCTCCCTCTCGCGCTTTGACGCGCCGCGGTTTGCTCGCCGGAATAGCCGCCGTAGGGGAAACGAAAGAGGATCTCTGCCAAGAAACAGTGAGAGGGAGAGAAACTACGTTTTCCTCCAGTTTTGACTCCGCCCATTACTGTACCCCCACTCCGATATCCAAGCCGTGATACCCCCACTCTGAGCCACCAATCCCCACTCACCATTGATGCCGTTTTCCCCCACTAGGTCTCACGATGCCAGACGCTATCCCACGCTCGCGAATGTTCCAACACGATTCCACTGGTTTAGGAGTGTGCGTACGCATGCTTGGTCTACCCCCCCCCCCCCCCCCCCCGTGCCAAGCCACTCGCTACTGCCCCTTCGGCCCCTCCGTCAAGCTATTCGCGTCACTTTATCGCTCTCGCGCTCGCTCTCCCTCTCTTCTTCTCGTCGCACACACTCTCTCTCCCAACTTCGTCGGCCTTCGCACTGAGAGTGTCACAACGACGCCCCAGAGCGTCCGTGCGAGCTCAGAGCGAGAGGCACGCGCGCGCGTGTCCTCTGTGGGATCATAAGTGCATAACCCCTTCTCTGTCTCTTTCTCTCTCTCTCTCTCTCTCTTACCATCTCCCCCCCCAGACGCCACTCAGATTGTTCGAATTCATCTATATCGGTCTTTCCACACGCTCGCACCACGACCATCCGTATCCGACGTTTGGCACGGATTTCGCGGTTTTTGAGATAATTAAACGAAATTACGAACAAGCGGTGAAGGAGGGTCTGAGCGAATTTACGAAAACTTGAGAAAGCGAAAAAGTTTGTTCTCGTGACGAATTGGACGAATCGCATTAGCACTCTGGCCACTTTTCTTCGTCGATGGAAGGATCAAGAGCATTGGAGCTTGATGAGAAATCATTGGGCATTACCTCAACGCGAAGATTAGCAAAAGACAGCGACAGAATTCGCGTCGTCAACACTTGGGATTGTTGGTATGAAAGGATATCGTAAGGAAGAATGTCAAGAACTACATCCAAACTCTACTGGCCTGTATGGCAAGTTTATTGAAAGATCGAGTCTGAAAGATTGATGGCAATTGGATGATGAAGGTTGATGGATGATTGGTTGCTGAAGATTCAGGATTGAAGAAACAGCTATCAGCTGAAGATTCAGGATTGAAGAAGTACCTATCAGCTGATGAACCGACGCTGGTGGTTGGGCGGTCGGAGTGCGGCTCGGGCGATCACTGATGTTAAGCAGCATCGAGAGAGGCTGATACTTGGTGCGGTGACCGTTTA
>JAPYZJ010002477.1:0-20515 GCA_030522765.1 Ophioninae sp. B BG-2022a
GCAGCCTACTCTACGACGTTTTGAAATATCGTGATTTCTGAGATTCTGGAAAAGTGGCCGAGAAAGACGAAAAATATTTTTTTCCGTTTTTAAACTCTTAAAAGGGTCTATTTGATCCGAAATTGTCCGCTGATTACGAATATGCCCGCAATTTTGCCAAAACTGCAAAATTATACTGGGCAAACCCAAACAAACCCAAACGAACAAATCATTCGGAGAAATTACGATTCGAGGGTCTGTTTTTTTTGGGAAATATAATGATACGGGGCACGAATGAGATGTGGAAATATCGGCAGAGTCGAAAAAAAAGGTGAAAAAAATTGGAGGTGCAAGATATGTAAAGAAGAGAGTGAGGCGATGGAGCACCTGTTGGTATGTAAAAAGGGATGGGAACGGGTATCTGAGAAGGCAAAAAAGATCGTGGATAAATGGATGGGGGGAGTAAACATCCTGGCGATATAGGAAAAAATTATCAATACGTTGATGGGAAGTATCCAAAGAGGGATCGGATATTATCGGAAAATATGAGAGTGGTGTAAAAAATTTGGTCGGATGGAAGATCTGGTTTGTTTGGGTTTGGAATTGCATGAATGTTTGTTTGGGTTGAGTCAGTTATGGTACCCAAAAAATCCCAAAAAAATAATATGTGTTTACATTTCGTGATGCCTGTATTCGAAAATGTACAAAATTTCCAAAATTGTAAAACATGGTCATAAAAAAATTCAAAATTGATAGAAACCTTCTTCAGCATCAATAATATCATTCTCCATATCGAAGTAAAGCTATTTATCAACGATAAAAAAATTGGTGACCATTTTTCGAAAAAGCTGCTAAAAAGTACAGAATTACCAAATTTGAGAAGATGTCTAGTTTCCCGAGAGACGGTCTCGTATACCCCTAATACTGAAGGCATTTCCGGTACACGGTTCACGTGAGCAGGAAAGGTAATAAGAGGAGAACAAACAGAACGTAAGAAGGTATACGTACGCACTAAGAGGTCTCGATTTTATTTTGTTTTACGACCGGTACTTACGGATAGGGCGTCTTCTCAGAGTAGGCCGATAGCCTACTTTTACATCAAGGTAGACCACCTCTTTCTGAATAGGCTCTATATAGCACCAACCTTCAAGCTTTTCAACGTTCACTCAAGGTTCGCTTCAAAAGCAATTTTACGTAAAAAAAAAACATCTTTTCTCCGAGAATTACCGAAATTACCCGTTATGCAATCCGGACGATACTTCAAAATATTTAAAAGCCATAGGGATCTTCTTAAGGACCTTTAACTGGCGCTTTTACTTTCTGAACGTTTGAGCACTTAATGGGCAATATTGGGTCGGCACAGGTTATTGAAGGTCCTTTCCGTGCCATAGGCCAGGTAAACGCATGACAATAAAGATGAGGGATAATCCAAAAATGAAAAAAGACAGATAATACTTATTCAAAAATTTCGAAGTTTTCTTTAGACGATTTGTGTTCGAATTTTATTTGTAAAATTTCATTGCAAAAATGTAATCCCTTTGATTCGATATAAGTAATCCTTTAATTATTATTTCGATAAATAAATTAAATGGAAAATTGGAAAACTGTGGGAAAGTTGCACAAATGTATTACTTAAAAGACCAAATACATATTATCTTAGATTCATCTAAAAAAAAGACCAATTATGATTTTAATCATTAAGGGAAGCATTTCGTAAAATACTTTGTCAGTCGTTACCTTATCAATAATACCTGTTATCAAAATTTCAAATTCTAAAACCTATCAGTTCATAGTAAATCGAATGGTCAGTTTCTTTTTCCATATTTGTAAAGAGTATGATGCTCTCCGACCGATCGTTTTTTATTTTTTGTTTTTTCTACCGTTATTTTGATTTTTCGTTTGGAATTGTTCAGAATGGGGAAATGGATGAACCGAGGGTGGTAAAGTAGCGAGAAGCAGAGAAATTAAGAGAGAAAACGATAGAGAGTAAAATGCAACGAGTTCGGCCGGTTGGAATGAGTACTAGAAGCGAGTCGTAAAGGAACCATCCAGCATCGAAGCTGCGAGTTGAGGGCGCGAGAATAGTCGAAGCTCGGTAGGGGATTGCATTTGCCAGGGTGGAGAACCGCGGAGTCCTCGGGACGCCATCCTTACAGCCCGTCATACCATACGAGTAGATATTCGTGTTTGCCAAAGCATACAAATTTATGCTAGCTATTCGCATGATTTTTCCCCCTTGGCTTTCCAAAAAGTTGCCTCGTAAAGTGCCTGTTCAACGAAATGGCTGACTACACCGAACGCACTCCATTGTCATTTTTTACAACTGTATCTCCTCATCCCCTCGTACTCGTAGATTTTTCTAATGATTAGATACAAAATCCAGGATAATGCCCCCATTGACCGTTAACCATTACGACAACATTTTCCCATCCATGCTCGAATTTATCCGATTTACTTTTTTCCAAGTTCTCGAATTGTATAATGTTGAAACGTTCTCTTCATATACGCGAGTTATTCAAGGCAGGAAGACCATTTACAAGCTCGAAAATTTAAGCTTTCTTATGATGATTTTTCATGAAAAGAAAATAAGTTTTGTTTCATATTTTAATTGTTTTAAAAAAATATATACACTTTTTTCATGATTGTAGAAGATCAGAAAAATATTTACGGATAACACTGATAGAAAAGATTTTCTTATAAGGTCGTTTTTAAATTAGGTGACTATAAAAATGCAAATAATATTCGGTGTAGTAAAAAGGAATCCATTAATTTTTCCTGTCTTTAGTTACCTGTATAAAATCAGTCCAATTAGCTAACTGTAAGCTAAACATGTACAACATGATCAAGATTAGTGAATCCACAATACCGCACTTTTGACTAATTTTCTACTCACCGATCGACCTAATAAAATCTCAAACGGTATCGATTGAGAACTAATAGAAAAATCGTACTTCTGAGGATAACGAATAATTTGTAGGGTTGAGCAGTTAAAAAAAACGAAGAAACAAAGTTGGCTCTTCCGAAGCAAAACCCATAGTCCATATTTATGGTCAATATGAAGTACGCGTTGAAGTTCCGGTTCCCGTATACGCGCGTACGCCTTTCTGGGCCCGTGGTCAATGAGAATAAAGAGCGGTGGAAAGCCAGCCAACTCGTCGGGACCACGAACTCAACGGGTTTGTCGCTTCTGATGGTATATACGTAAGAACCCTAAGAACCCCTAAGAAATGTTGGCATAAACGTCGTGACGCGAATGTCGCTATTGCCGAATCGTTCTCGACGTTTTCGTCGTTTCGGGGGCACTTGGAAGCTACGCCGGATCGTAGACTCGCAAACCATCATAGGTATAGAGACAGTTGCAACTCAGAACGAAGAAACGGTCGGTGTACAGAATCATGCTGAATCCTATACCGATGTTGAGGATGTTTGTTGTAGGAAGCTTTGCAGCATCATGGTATCCGATAAATGAATATATCTCCTTTCCTCGAGTTTACGAAAGTCGAAGAAAAAAAAAGAGAGAAAGGGAAAGAAAGATACAAATAGCATCAGAAATTCTCTGGGACAAGAACAACCCCCCAATAAAATCCTTACCGGGATCTTTCTTATTAAGAGAAGAATGGAATAAGGAGAAGTAAAACTGAAAAAGGGGAGAAATCCGTTGGTAGAGCCAAAAGTACTTAGGAATATATATACACCAATAACGTCCACCAACGAAATGTATGAATCTCAGCAAACAATGGGGCGAAAGAATCACCCAGCGGGCAAGAAATAGTTGCCTGGAAGAAGTGCATATCGACCACATAGAAATTTCCAACCCAACCGAGCGAGGCCTTGATCATTCGTTTTTTTTTTACTGATGCATTTCTTGGTGATTCTATTCGCCGTCGTGTCGCGGACATCCTTCGCGAATTCTAGTAATTGACACACGGCGGTTTATCGTTGGGTAGGTTAGGTGGACGAAGAATTGTGGAAAATTTGCCGATACTTGGATATTTCAGTCACTCACTGTTAACTACCAAAAAGTTTCGCCGATTTTATCCGTTATTCCATTTGTGAATGCGTTCACTAAAATGGCGACGGAATTCTCAACTCCCGAAATAACGAAGATTTAATTATTCGAAATTTGATCTTTCCACTGATGAAAAATCGAATAATTTTCAATCGAACCATCATTTATTCAAGAGTTAATTTGTTCGATAACGTATATTCAGATTGTCTGCAATTCGAAACATACAAATACAGAATCGAAAAATGTAGAACGTCCATATCTCCGAAACAGATAAAAGCGAGTGCCCAATGAGCTTGACGAAATTTGTCAACTCGCAATATTAACAATACAGTATTTACAGTATTGTGCAAATTAATATGAATACAAATAAAAAAGGCTACAAAATAATCAGTATTCTTTATTAGGAAAAGGAAGTAACGATAATCAATTTTGAGTACGAGATGTATCTTTCCTTATTTTTGATAATTTGTTGCAGACGATTAGGCATTGAATCGACAAGTTTTTTACAATGTGAACTCGCTAAAAGTAACAATCTTAGTGCGTTCTTTTAGATAAATATCCATCTTCAAAAATAAGTAACAAAAATTCTTTAGTAACGTCCACTTTTGCGAGCAAAACTATAATTAATAACAATAGCAAAATTTAATACGTCCGTAGCTTGGTTTATCTTGTAATTCACTGATTGAGAGTACACGAATACAAAATGGCGGGTGTTGCCAGCTGTAAAAAACAAAAGTAACGTTAGTAATTACTACGTGTTCACATTAATTCGCACAGTGCTGAATTGTGCGGGGTCGGGTAGGAATCCCGAACTTCGAATGACCAGAAGGCTCAAAATTCCGAATTTCAATATAAGGTAAGGTCACCAAATAAGGCCTACCTTAACTTTTTTGTTTCCTAACTAGCAGGTTTATAATAAAAATGCACTGGTAACTTGAAATACTTATATTTATTTATTAAACTTTGGAATGAATGAAACAATTATGCTTTATAAACAAAAATCACACTTTTATGATAACAAATAACTAAAAAGTCACTTTGGTCTTATTGGGAACCCTGTGTCTTAATAAAGCCTTAATAAAAACAAGTAAGCATTCCACTTCTTAATTAATACAAAACGTTGTCAATACTTATTTTAAATCTAATGACATCCTATTAATTACTTTTGGTTATTTTAGATCAGACTTAATGAGCTTTTCATCATATAAAAGTAAGAGTACTATATTAGTCAGCCTTTTTCATGTTTTTGAATAAACAATCTCTTGTACGGTAAAAAATTTTATCAGCGGGTGTGAGTCCACCACACAGCTCATGATACCAAACGCTACACGTAAGACATAGTCGCATCTCATCAACTCGATGTTCTTTACAAGCTGGACATTTGACATAGGCTTTATTAGGGCATGGCACATGGGTAAACAAAACCCCAATTATATGGAATACACCGATATTACAGCTTTTTTACTTATGTGAGGATATGGTTAAACGTATAATTATCCGATATACAAAACACAGCACACCGTGTACGAATAAAAATAAAAATACTTACTGTTTACTCTGGCAGAATTTTATAAAAACAAGCTAGAGCTCCGCAACGTAGTTGTTTTCGACTGCAGGTTCCAACACGCTCGCGGCACGGGCTGCTTGCTGTGTTTCTGTGCGTTAGTTAATGTACACGCACACTTCTACAAACGTTGGCGGCCCTTTGAAATCGTGAAGCGGGAGATTTAAAAAATAGGCCTCATAAGGACATAGGCTTTCTTTGGGTCAACCACCTTACCCAAAAAATTTACGAAATTTGTAGTTTCGGTTTGTTTGAAATCAAGGGTTTTAATTCAACCTAACGAACCCAAGCAAACCCAAACAAGTTTCGTAAACTTTAACGAAATTTGTACTTTCGGACTATTTGAATTCGGAATTTTGAGCCTTGTGGTCAATCGAAGTTCGGGTTTCTTGCTCAGCCCCTGTGCTAATGAATGCCTGTAGGAATCACGTTCTAAACGTAAACAGTCTTTGACCGCGATATGAAAGACACATTGGCCCTCCAATTTCAGCGTTTTTGCGCAGCGCGCGTGGTTTGACTTCTCGAAAAATCAGTGTGACGCTGAACGTGTTAAACGGTCGTTGAACGCTTAGCGTCGAAGAGAAAGTGATCCGGTTGACTGGATAAAGGCCCAGGATGATGTATAAACAAGATAGCAGCGCGTTGGTACCCCCAGGTCCGAAGCAAGAGATTCGCAAAAAGTCAAGCGAATGCGTGCAAGTTTGTTTTCACCTGCGTCCACACGAGTTCGTCCAGGGTTTGCCTGTGTACGTGTGCGCGCGATCGCGTTCTTCCGCGATGTGGGCGTGCTACGTGGAAACCTGAGGTATCGTTCGAAACCCGGAGTGGGGTTGTTCTATGACGCTATAGATCATTCGGACTCCGCCCAAAAGAACGCTTTGTGGGCGGAGCGATTTAATACCAGTGTCACCTTGTAGCGCCGCGACGCGGCAGTATTCGGAGCTCACTCGACAACAACATTCGATCTTTCTCGTCGGGCAACGTCGAACACCGAGTACGCTGACCGTAGTATCAAGATCGAAAGACTTTCAGCATAGTCCACGATGTCGTCTTCAACGACCCGTTTGCTGTTGACTCATGATCCTCAGATTTCCAAACATTCACACGCCAGCACTTTGCATCCAGTATTCTTGGGTTCTTAACTACTGATGGTCATCAACACACATGCACATTTCCCACGATTACGGTCATCAATGTTTATCAGAGATTCCTTGAGTGGAATAAACATGCTTGTAGCTCTTCTACCACGTTCTAGGAAAATCCATTTGGATTTCTAGGTTAGGAACTACTTCTCTCGTACGGGATTGCCAACGAAGTTTTGAGGTTAGGTCATCTGTTTTCTTCGACTACGATGCTTACCGATGTTTCTCCACTATCCCAATAAACCCAATGCGTTCAGAATGTTTCGGAAGTCAAAAATTGGGTACTCACCGTTTCGCCCAGCGTTGCTAGTTGCACTTTTTAAGCAACAACGTTGAGAGATTCACGAGTGGCACGTCGGTAACCGTAGTTCCTTCCCCGCGACTCTCGCGCCGCGGTGGCTTCCGCGGCTGCCACCAGAGGGGCCAGAGGGGACGCCTCGTTCTCCCCTCCCTTGAACCTCCTCTCGACGCCAACGGCACTCGACCCCGCCCCACACACCCGGCTCTCTACTTTTTCATTTTCTCGCAAGCCTCCAACGTGTTATGTACTTTTGTGGACAGCGAGAATACAGTGAGACGTTTGACATGAATGTCAATGTGGTCATCCTTATGATGTCTTTGTCGCGGTAAATTTGAAAATAATTGAAAAGTTCTTGGACTGAACAAGTATATATGTAAAATATGATGTATGTATATTTTTATTTTTTTTTTAAACACTCTTATCTTATAATACTTGTTTGGTCCTCTAGCACTCCGATCGTGCTTTTTTCTGAACAGATATTTTCAGTTTTTTTTTTTTTTTTGAAGACTCTACCTGCTGTTTTTCCTACTTATCATTTAAATAACGTCTTTTTTACCATAGAATACGAAAGCCCAGAAAGTCAGAAAGCTCAGGAAATATAAAAATATATTATCATAAAGTATAGTCAATTTCAGGACTTTGCTAATTTTTGACATGTGTTAACTGTAAAAACCATTAGTTTAGGCAAGATGTTCACGCGCAACTTGAGAAAAAATGAGAAGATGAATGAGAGATTACGAAAATGAAGCTGAAACGGTCATTAATTCTAGTTAATAGAATAGATCATTTTTAGCGTAGTGATTATAATTATTTAACAATAATTTTACATTAACGAGTGCTGAAAGAAATCCAATAATGTAAAATTGTTAATTATTACACTTAATAATAATTAATCATTTTAACTAGCAATAATAATAAGATACGCAGTTGTAAAGATTTATTTTTTATACTTCTAGCGTAGTAAGAAATAATGGAAGGTTTTTACAAATGGTCACATGTATTTTATTAAATAAATTTACCAGCTATAAAAATGTGCAGCAAAACACTACTGAATGGTAAAATCCATTGTTACAAATACATAAAAAAATGCAACAAAGGGTTGATTTTTAATCTTGGTGCACCTTTAACCTTCAATTTGTTGCACCTTTTTTCCAGAATTAAAAAAAGTGCAAAAAATGAATGATTTTTCAATAAGTAAATTACGTCTGATTCCTCATTCTGGTAACTTAACTCTTTATATTGCAATGTATAAACTATTCAAAATAAGTAATTAAAAGTAATTATTGAAACATACAAAAATACACGTGATTCTGAAAAAATCTGAATTTTAAAAAAATACAAATTTGTCCATTGAGTCGTTACAGGAAAGTTTCGTTGGCTTAAAATGAGTTTGAAGAAATATATTTTGATTTTGACAGGCGGAGAATCAGTTAGTGACAGAAAATGTGACACGAGGGTAAAGAGGATTAACGATATTTCAGTAATAAGGAAATTGATTTTGAAGAAACCTGGAAAAGTACGAAGGTAAATGGAATCTTATGAGTATCGGTCTGCGAATAAGAATAAAGAAGCGGGATAATAAAACGATGAGAAAAATAAGAGAGTTAGGAAACTCGAGGACACGTGAAATGCGAAAAATGCGAGCATAGGAGTAATAATGTATATACGCCAGTGGTATACGACGGGGCGAAGCTATGGAGGGTCAGGAGGCCTCGGGGAGGGGCATCGGTAGGTCGAGAGTGTGAGGATAATACAGAAAGGGTAAAAAAGGAGAAAGATAGATAGAGAAAGCCGGAGGTAGCGGAAGGAGAACAAGTGTGTGAAGCTGGATAAGAGAGGAAAGAGATCTCCCCACCCGGCGCCCCATAGTCGCGACGCCAGTCCGCAGTCAGTCAGCGCTCAACCGCCGCCCGCTCAATTTCGAAATCTACGTTGAAGTCTTTTCGATCCTCGAAACCGCACGAAAACAAACAAATCAAGGCAACAATCAGACACATGAGAAGCATCCAAATATTTGAAATTTCATACAAAGTCCTCGGGAATAGAAAAAGAGGGACAACATTGGGTTGTAACTTTCCCGAAGTCATTGGCGACCTAGCCCGACTGCAATATTCGTTACGGCATCGGGGTCCGAGTGGACACATGCACAAAGTCCCGAAATGACTGTCGCCTGCGACGAGTGGACGTCGCGTAACGCGCTTCAGCCTTTTCCCGGACTCGTACAATTCGTTGCCGCTAGAGTCCGCCGCTGGCGCCAACGGTCGAAAATTCAAATTCTCTGCTGCTCCCGATCGCACCGTAGGCCGAATCGGAGGCCGGTAGGTGACGCGTCGGTTTCGTAGGGACTCCCCTCGTTCGATTTAAGCGTTACGACGAGTTTAGTTAAATATTTAAATTCTCGAAGATTCGATATGTTTAATCGTACCCAATATAGTCTTTACCCTTCCCAAGGGTTGCTCGACGCAGATCCACTCTTTCGTTTCTTTTTAGTGATGCGGTCCGCATTGACTCTCCTTACAATTAACGTTTCCTCCCGCTTCGATATTTTCTCTGCCCCTTGATTCACCGGGTACCCCTGTCCCTCCAACCCCCCGCTTGATACCCCCCTCTCGAGCCAACGATTCTCTGCCCCGCCCTCTTCTTTTCGCCTGCACCGCGCGCAAACCAGCTTTGCACGCCCACACTTTCTGGTTTCGCGCGGCTTTCCTGATGCAAGCCGAGATCGCGACCGACCTTCCATCCTGTACCGTGTCTCTCGCGCGTTTCCAACCTCGATACGTACCCGCGCGCGTTTACTGCCCCGCGAAACGGCCAAATATCGAAGCTTTTACCTTCCAGTCTCCAAAATCTGGTCCCCCCATTGTTTGGGTTTCAAGTTTTCATTCGTGAGTCATGTATCTTTGAACTGGAAGAGCTCAAGATATCCTGATGGTTGTCAATCTCTTTCCATGAGCCAATAAGGCCCCAATTGAGAAATGTCTCTTTCGAGGTCCGACCCCATCTTTTTCACGATTCCTAAAAACCGATGTACCATTCATCGAGACCCAATTTTTGGACCCAACTTTTTTCAGAAATAATCCTAGTGCCGGCTGCGTTATTCGGACTACTGTTAATGAGGAACCAACCTCGGTGATTTATGTGAAATGTCCTTCTGATTAAAAAGGATAAACTTGACGACAATTTTCTAACGGCGTGATTAAGTATCTTCGAAAATAGTGCTCCGTGATTATTACCAATTATATCAGTGTAACGTTTGTGCAACGTGATTGAGTAATCGTTAAAGTGATTTTTTGATTATAACTGAGTGATAAGGTCGCGTCAATGGAATGATAATGAATTATTGATTTTTTTTTGTTTAGTGCTCGTGATAAATCGGCGTGTGTTCCAATCGTTGGGAACTTGAGTTCCTTTCAACTTCCGCATTATTTTGAATCCGTTTGTTTAATTGGTGGTGGTGTTAATTTTGGTTAAAAATTGGAGTTTTAATATTTCTATAAATATCGAATTCGTATAATCTTTAGTGAATCATCTTTTTTCAGTTGTACTGTTGTAGAACGATAATTCATGGTGATCCAATGGCCGTCCAATTATTGTTTCATTTTACCATATCCTAATGGCTATTATTTAAAGTTTATCATAAATGTTCCAAAAGTGAACCCAAACAAACAATTGTGTCTATATTCGTCTGTTGTGCACCAATGAAAACGTCGTGAATTTTTCAGTGATAACTCAAATTGGAAAGAACGACTTCGTTACATGATCTTCAACCAAGTTAAGCACGTTTCGGCGGTTCCTGGTGGAAATTTCACATCTTCGATGTCATGTAAGTCACATCCTTAGTATTTTTATTCTACTCAATTATTCTCATATTCGTACTCTTGAAATTAATTAATGTGATATTTACAAGTTTTCGAAGTACCAGCACTTGAAAAACCTACACTTTTAATTTTGTAAAATAATTTCTTTAAACTGTTTAAATATGAATTTTTATTCATTAGAATATTTTGTTTCAATCTAACTTTTGATAAATCGAGAAAATAAATCATTCATAGCTTCCACGAATCCAATTGGATTTTGTATCCTAAAAATGCCCTCATTGATGAACAGAAGCCAAAACGACATTTAATGGGGACTATTGTATTCCCGACACTTTTTAGTAAAATAATTTTTTTAATTAATTTTGTTTCAAAAAGATGTACGTAATTGGAAAAAAACTTAAAAGTATTTTTAAGATTTTTTTATATTATTATATTTTTATACTTTTGAATCTGTATTATTTTCGGTTTTGTTTGGGTTTGTTCTTCTCTTGGTAGGATTTCATAATATCACAGGACAAAACATTATTCAAACAAAAATATTTTATCGTCGTGATGTGTTTATATTATGACATGCTACCAAGAGAAGAACAAACCCAAACACACATACGAACAAACACAAATAAACCCAAACAATGATGTTTTGTTTGACTGGTGTTTTGTCGTGTAATCAGATGATATGGAATCGTTTCTCCATATGGATTTACTTGAATTATCGGACCAATCCAGGCAAGTAGGAACGTTAAAGGAAAGGTAAGTTTGTTTGGGTTTGTTTGGGTTGATGTCTAACAAAATCGCTCAAATCACAGCTTGAGCGATTGAGGTTAGGATTGAATTATTATTAGCAGGAATTATTAGCAGATTGCTAATAAACGTACAAGTGAAAACAATACTTATTACCATACGTTATAATTACCACACACGATTAGTGAAGGAAGATTTTAAGGGTATTTCCGTCATTCCATCGCGGTCTCCCTCGGTCTATCTTTCGCTCCTACCCCCTGTTCAAGGGCTGTGACGACCGCCATATTGGCTTTGCCCACGTGGGAGGCCTCGAGGCGTAAACAACCCCGGCTCGTCCTGCAGCCAACCATTTGGAATCTCATTTGCCTCATGTAGAAAGAAAACCATTTTTCCCATTTATCGAAATTGATTCGTCTTTCCTTTAAGGTATATGTTCAGTTTGGGTTTGTTTGGGTTTTAGGCTATTAGGATTATATTTTCGCTCGATTTTCCTGCCCAACCATTGGCCGAAAATATCGTCAAAAATTGCGAAATTTTGGACTCAGAAGTCTATATTTTATATCGTAGATATTCAACTTCGCAAATGGATATTGATAAAGTTAGCTTCATCACTAAACTTTGATTTCTGCGTCTCAGTTTGAAATTATGGTCCCAAAAAAAATATAATTCACGAATATTGATAATAGGGTTTTTGAAAGAACGGAGACTTAATGAATCCATAGAAACCAAGTAAGGTCAGGCTTCAGTTAATGAATTATACGCAGTGAGAAATTTTCAAAAATAGATTTTTTATTGAATTTTTGGAATGTGCAATGATGTTAGTATGTTCCCTGAAAATTTAAAATCGACCCAGTGAATAGTCACGGAAATACACACAAATTTGTAAAGACGCTCGGAGCGCTACAAAATGAACGCCCGAAACTTCAATCGCGGTTTTCTCAATGCGGTGTTTTCAAGGTGAGCACGATTTCTCAAAAACGGCTCGGCCGATCGGTATGAAATTTTAACACAACCTTGTCAGATATATTCTTCAGGTATTGATCTAAGGAATAACATTTCCTATAATTATTTATATTTTTTTCAATGATTTAACGATAAAGATTTGGTCGAAAATCGAAATTGGTTCTTTCTGAAGCGACCATTTTGTCAAAAATGAAAATTTCGACTATTCCCTAGATCAGTACCTGAATTCATCTATTCCCTTAAAGAATCTTTTTAGTTTTTTCAATTTAGATAATCCAAACCGGAGATATTTTGCTCACAGTTGGACACGTTTTTTTGAGGACTTTCAGGAGACTTCTTACAGGAGCAATATTAATGAATATTTTTGAAAATAAAAAATGCCAAACTAAAGCTAAAAGATGTCACTAAACTGCCTAATACTTTTCGTTTTTTCCAAACGAAGTCCTTTGCCACAAAAAAATAGTGAAAGAAATGACGTTTTTTTTGGCGTTGTAACTCAACAAGTAGTGATCGTCCGAACGTCGGACGGGAAATAACTATACCTGAAACAGCAATCTAGGGGAATTTAAACGCTTGGGAACTAGTACCAAATATGGGTAAAAAAATCATTCCAAAAGACACGTTATCAACAAAGGTTCTTCAAAACTTGAAAATTGAACTCCCAGCGGGATTTCGAATTCTCGTGGGCTCCCTGGAAGGCGGCGACCGGAATGCTGTTGAGCTCCCTCGTCGCAGCCTGTTGAAATGCTTCTACCGAGCCGTGATGATGTCCTTTCAGAGTGCTTTTGAGGCGGGGAAGAGGAAAAAGTTTGGTGGGGCAAAGTCGGGCCTGTAAGGTGCCTGGGGCAGGGTTGCGATCTCGTATTGGGGCAGATACATTTCCACGTGGAAGGTTGTGTGGTTTTTCTCATTGTCGTCAATTCCAGATTTTTCCGGAAACACGTGTATTTTCATTTCTTTCGATAATCATTTTTGACTACTCATTTAAAAAATTATAGTTAAACCCAAACAAACACGAGGATTTTTATTTCTTTCGTCAATAATTTTTAACTACTTATTCAAAAAATGATAATTATCACCCTACAGAATATTAATAATAAAAGCCACGGGTACGAAGCCTGCAAAATCAAACGAATAAAATTCCTAAATCGCTAACGATAAAATAAACCAAAAACTATCATTATACCTAATTTTCTCCTCGACTTCCGGCAACGCCTCCTAATTAGTTCTAAAATTTCCAACCTCCTCGAGTACGTTCGTTAATTTCCAATCTTTCAATCACCCTATCCATACATCCTACTTCTTCCATTTTCGACGCGTTTGCGCATGCGCGTTTCATTTTGAATAATGCGCGGGTTCCTTTGCCCATGCGCGTCTGCGCTCGACTTAGCATTATTTATCGTTGCTCATGGCGTGGTTTATGACGTCTTTAAAATTCGTGGCTTGCTGCCGTTCCTATATAGACGTGTTCCTCAACCTTTTTCGCTGTGGTAGCGATATACACTTATCGCTGTGCGAACACGTTCCAACTTGGTGTGTGCGATTGGTGAAGTTTGCTGCCTGATCTTGTGTCTGGCGCTAACACTTTGTTACTTTTCTCGTCGACGAGAGCGTTATGGCGGCTGAAAGACTTTCTGGGGGAATTCCCCACCCTCGATCTTTTGCCCCCTTCCCTCGTTTTTCCACCTCCTCCCCCCCCCCCCTCCTCCTATGCCCCTCTTGCAGTGAATCACTCGTCGCGAGATCGGCCTATACATAAATTGAACTCACCTGACAGCACAGAGAACTCCGAGGAGACGAGACGACGAGTTGGCCAAAACGAGAATTCTTTCTTCCCCTCTTCCTCTTGGCTTCTCCCTCTCTAGGACCCCCCCCTCTCGTTTCTCTTTTTTTTTTACTATATCTCTGTTTTTGTCTTCGATCCTGGTTTCGTGCCTGACGTACACACGTCTATCAGCACTCCGCGAGATATACGAGGACAGCATCCGCCATTCGAGATTGGTCGTGTCTTGAGTCGCGAATAGAGAGAGATGAGAGAAAGCTCGAGTGGTGAAAATAAAGGAAAAAGGAAAGGAAGGAATAAAATGTAGTGTTTTTGGAGAATTTATTGAAATATTGGGTTTTTGGGAGATTAGGACTTGGTGGAACTAGGAAATTATGGGGTGGTTTGGCAATTGAAGAGTAGATTGGATTTGGTTAATTTGGGTTTTGAAGTTTCTAGCTGGTTCCAAATGAAACCCAAACAAACTCACTATGATTGTTTGGGTTTGTTTGGGTTGGGTTGATTTCCAGGAAATTGCATACCTTCGTAAAGATTGGTAACTTCCTGCGGTAACCCAAGCAAACCCAAACAAACTCACTACGATTGGGTTTGCTTGGATTTATCTAAAAGTTTATATTTATCGAACGACTTTCATTTTCATTATTTTCTTTAAACAATTCGAAAAGGCTCAACTCGATAATAATCGTGATCGACAAAATTGAAATTTGATTCCTTCAGAATCGAGGAACTCGACGATATCGTCTGTAAATGAAAAGCTGATGGATTCGAGTATTTCGAAGGAGGCATTAGTCAAGATCGCAATTGCCAGTAGCAATAAACAAACAGATTACGGTAAGAAGTCGGCACGATCTGTAGAAACGACAACACAGTTGTATAGGGTGGTATGATAAATCTATACTTATACATCGAAGGTGTACATATATTAAGCAAGCTTACCAACGAAACATCTCTCGTCTCAAAAGCGGTTTCGGCGAATAAATAATTAACGATTATAAATTCAAACCGTTTCGATGCTTTCTTCTCTGTCACGAGGATATATAAAGACGTAGGCGTCCCTGGTGACCGCTCGTGGAAGAGATATATACCGAACACGATAAATTTCTACGCAGACAGACGCGGGTGCTTGCACATTTATTTTTATTTTTATTTACGTCACATGCTCGGCTCGATTAATTTTCGAATTTTAATGCCAACCCAACCAATCGCTTTTCCCATACGTTCAATCATTTCTTCAAGTGTAGGTACACGTACGTGTAGTCAATCTCATAGTGGCTCATATTTATTGAAACTTTATGTGAAAATATCGTCTTGCGAGAAAAAACGAAAAAACGAAAAAAAAAAAAAAAAAAATGTTCATCAAATATCACGTTCGGCTTTTAGTGTGTCGTGTGTCGAACGATAAATATTCCATCAATGGGATGATGAACTCGTGACGGTCTCTCGTGAGAGAAACGATCCAACAGTCTTTCAGACATTTTCGCTTTCTCAATGACGAAGATATCGTTTTTTTTTTTTTTTTTTCGTGGATTAAAAAAATTAATGATTTTCATCCCGCAATACTTGAGATGTCACAAATGTCCAGTTAATCATTATTCGAAAAGTGGTACACGAACGTTTATTCTCGTCTCTCTATATAGTCGTATTCTCAGGACGTTAAACCATTGGACTACATTTTTTTTTAGTATTTTTCTTACGAACGAAAATATTTTTTATTTCGTTGGAGATTTTCATCAAAGTTTCAAAAAAAAGTATACTTTGGATAAAATATTGTTTATAGTAATAAATACGAACATTTTTGTCCATCAGTTCTCATAGTTTGTCGAATTGTTTCGGAACTGGAAACGTGTTAAAATTAATTGCTTTTAAAACAAAACAATATTTTATCACGAGGAAAAATGAATCATTGAAATAAATAATATATAATAATACAAAATATATAAATATACATATGCAATAATAATTCTCCAGCATGACACTTCCCCAAAAAATAAAGGCAAAACAAATTGAATTAATTTTGCAATTCAAAAAGAATTTAGCTTTTATTTGTTCAACTAGAACTTCCAGGTTTACCATTTTCTAATTCAAAATTGTAGTCAGAAGATGTAGCAACTAGACAAAGTATAAAGTAATCCACTTTTTTTGTGTCAAATCAAGTATTGTCGAGAAATATTACTGCGTTGATCGGGAAATTTGTGGATTAATGAAAGAGTGGCTTCGTGCTCCCGGAATGCCCGAAGATACAAATAGCTTCGCGAATATTGCGATAACAAATGACGGAGGCTCATTTTATAAAACAGCATCGTCTGCTACGAAAAGTAAAATTAGACGAACTTCGGTGAGACAGTTTCGTGTCACAATAAAAAATTTGTTACAATCAGTATATTATTGATGACAGCGCCACTAATATTTTTTGCAAAAAGCCATTTCTTTACGGCTGACGGTAGCTCAGGTCGCTCGACATTTGGAGAACGGATGAACCGTTATAACTGTCGCTCAACTTCCGAATATGACAAGACGGTCATTTTTAGATGTGACCCAGGAAAAATCGTTTGCCTGTCCTTATTCCCATCGGAAGTTTTCAAATTCACCGGGTTACCTCTTTTTACCCGCTAATTGTTAATTCAACGAAATCAGAGGATTTTCTTGATCATAGCGAAAGCATGCCAACGGTACGTTCATCCATTAATAATAAATCATATATAATAATGTATTTTATTTTTTTTTCATGCTTTTTAAATCCGTTGAACATTTGCAAAAAAAAATGATTTTTTTTTCTTATAACTAAACAAAATCGACACCTCTAAAAACAATCAAAAATTTATTAAATTCTACGAGATTATAGTATTATTAAATGAATATTAACAAATCGGTAAAATCCTTAAAAATCTGAAAAATTATAATTCTTGACAAAGTATATTAATGTAAGCTAATCAATGATAATTTTAGATAAAGTATAAATATATATATTAATTATTTCAGACATTTTTTTAAAATAATTTTGAGCATTAAAAAAAAGTTTTTTTTTCAAAATCCTGGAAAGGGATGACCTCTCAACTTATCAATCATTCCTATCAAGAAGCTAACAGCATGGCGAAAAAAACAATTCTAAAATTGGAGAAAAGAATAGATTCATTATCAGGCCAATGGAGCCGATATCCTGTTTCGCCCGTTTCCATCTTTTCGCATTGTCACGGTAACTTTCAGGTCTCCTCTTGTCACGCCTTATTTTCTTTTCTTGGATTTCTGTCTTTTGTCAGAAACGTTTTTTTTTTTCGGCCCCTTTTTTTTTCGTTCCCTTCTTTATTGTCTCTATAAAGTCAAGTGTGTTAGGTATATATATAGGGTGAGATTCCAGGTTTGCCTTTACGGGAAAAACGTGCGTTATCCAAGACTGCGTTTCCCGAGGAAGGTTTTTCCTCTTTGCCGTTGCATGGGCATTCGCCGCTCACGATTCGTTCTGAACCGAGAGAAGAATTTATGGCCTCGTCGTGTCGAGGTCCCGTCCTTGAAATTCCACGAAACCCACCTAGTGGTAGGAGCCCCCGTTGGCATCAACTAAAACCCGGGGACATTGTTTGGAGTGAAAGTTTTGCGCAATGCTCAGCTTTCGTATTATTATGCCTTTTGCTGCTTTCCATTTTGCGCTCAATACTCTTCTCCTCTTCGTCGTCTATCCTTCCTCAGATGTACATCCAGATTTTGAGTTACAGCTTTCACTTGGATTTACTGGCTGGTCCTTTTATCCCGATACAATTATTTCCAGGCTTCCCTTCATTTCTACCTTTCATCATGGCCACCCAACCCAATAGGAGTAGACAGCTGTGGCCTTGTTACGGTTCCTGTGACTAGTAACGAGCTCATCGATGCAAAAAAATGAATTTAACGTAATTGTCACTGGGGTCCAGCGGGCCCCAGGTTGATTTTGTAGGGATATATCGTAGGAAGGTTTATTGAGAAAGAAACCCAAACAAACCCAAAAATTTTCTAGGGATATATCGAAGAAAGGTCGGTTGAGAAACAAACCCAAACAAACCCAAAAATTTGTAGGAATATATCGTAGAAAGGTCGATTGAGAAACAAACCCAATAAAACCCAAAATTTTGTAGGGATATATCGTAGAAAGGTCGATTGAGAAACAAACCCAATAAAACCCAAAATTTTGTAGGAATATATCGTAGAAAGGTCGATTGAGAAAGAAACCCAAACAAACCCAAAAATTTTCTAGGGATATATCGTAGAAAGGTCGATTGAGAAACAAACCCAAACAAACCCAAAAATTTTGTAGGTCTATATCGTTCGAAGAGAGGACCAGCTCTTTTCGATCTCTGGACTTCACTTTCTGGTGAAATCTCAAATTCAATAAAAAATTGAGACAGAAGTATAAATCTCGTCCTCTAAGAAAACGAACTTGAGGATTCTTATTCAGACGTTATAAAATATTAAAATATCCGTTATGATGGATGCTGCTAACAAAGAATAATGTTCGCGTTTCTCGGATAGCTTGCCTACTCGGTGATAAGTAAAATATATGATAATAAGAAGAAAAAAAAGTGAATACTCATTATTCAGTTCAAACTATATTTTAATTAACCGTAATATTGTATGATTAGAGCGCGTCAGCTGGGGAGTAAGATATTCGGTTTGGCTAACGACGCGATTTTGCTTCAAGCCTTCATAAATAAATAAAATAAAATAAAATAAAAATAAAAATAAAAATAAATTTAAAAATATAAAAATTAAAATAAAAAAATTGAAATAAATTTAAAAATATAAAAACAAAAATTATAAAATTAAAAAAAAAATTAAATTAAATTAAAAAAACACGATTTTTTTCCACGTGGACAATTCACATCTCAATGCCAGTAAATCAGCGTCTCGGAATATAAAACATGTGAAAAAAAGGAATATGGCCCTTGAAAGTCTTAGGCGTCTTGCGCCATCTTCCTCTCGATTTCTTCTCTTTTCTTCATCCTTATTCACACAGTTAGTCGTCCTTCTCGAGTGAGTCCGAAGCTCTCCTCGATGCAATGGGTACTGTCCAGTCCCAGCATCGGATCCATGCAGCCAGAGGCCTCGGCTCACCCGGCCACTAGGCATTCGTCATCCGGCCATCTTTTTCTTACGGCTTTAATTTATTGGACCCGCGAGGTTGGGAACTGAGCTCTGCCGCTTGGCACCGTTGAACACCCACCGTATATATCGAATATATGTACTTTCCCCCCCCCCCCCCCCTCGCCCTCTCTCCAGCCATCTGCCTCCTCCCTCCTCTTCCATCTCTCTAGCCCTCGCATCTTATTTCTCACGAAACATATGTGACGGAAAAGTATTTTCTCGTTTTTTTAGTTTTTTTTTTTTTTCGGAGCTTCCCATCGCTTTGACTTTCGAAAAAAAATCGTATTTTTATATATTATTCAAAAGAGACTATTTAGAGGATCGTCGCGTTGTTTAGAATTATCCAAGCGACACGTGTCCTCTGATTTTCCTGATTCGTTTTTGATTCTTCAATTGTAATCTGATGTTTTAGGTTTATTGATCTGTTTATCTTTTGATATTTATTGAATTGGTAAATTGAATTATTTAAATTGAGGAATAAAATAATAGTTGAATTGATAGGTCAAATTAAATTAAAAGTGCATTAAAATTAAGGTAAAACCAGATGTATGCTGGTGTATAGAGGATGCATATACAGGGTGTCCCACAGAAGATTGTCATCCGTGAAATGGGGAGTTGGGCGTGAAATTCTGAGTCGATTGATATAAGCATGGATGGTTCCCGGATCAACTCCTGAATTGTTATTAATTTTGAGAGGCAGCCAATCAGGCGCGCCCCCTTCAGTGGGATTAGCTACCATTTAATTCGTCTTGAACTCTCCATTTCTAGAGAAAAGTGTCGAAAAAATATTCTAGAACGGTTTTTTGCATTTTCCTAGTCTAATTTTGCACTTTCGTCAAAAACTCGGGCATATTCGTAATCAGCGAAAAATTTCCGATTAAATAGAGCCTTTTAAAAGCCTAAAAACGGAAAAAAAATTTTTCCGTCTTACCTGGCCACTTTTCCAGAATCTCAGAAATCACGATATTTCAAAAGGTCGTACAGTAGGCTTCTCTTGTGCGATAGAGATTTATTTGGTGTGTTTGGAAAAGGTTTTTGCCTGACTTAAATAATCGCGTTGGAATTATATCGATATCTCTCATAGTTTTCGCGGAAAGTCCACT
>JAPYZJ010002478.1:0-29945 GCA_030522765.1 Ophioninae sp. B BG-2022a
GAAATTCTGCCAAAAATCGAAAAATCATCGGATTTTAATGATTAAAAAAGGATTTTGAAGAGAAAATCATAACGAAGAGATTGAGCACAGAGTGGAGTGTCAAATCCCAAAGAAAAAAAAGTT
This sequence comes from Ophioninae sp. B BG-2022a, assembly GCA_030522765.1. Taxonomy (NCBI): domain Eukaryota; kingdom Metazoa; phylum Arthropoda; class Insecta; order Hymenoptera; family Ichneumonidae; species Ophioninae sp. B BG-2022a. The sequence continues at coordinate 124 of JAPYZJ010002478.1, forward strand.
ATCAATGATTGAGTGAAAAAACTTTTTTTGTCCTGAAATGCACAAAAATTTTGGATTTTTAATATTTTTTTAAATGGTCTATTTTGATGTCATTTGATCCCCTGAGCACGAATCTATCATTAATTTTCCACAAAAACGGAAGTTTTTTTCAGGGAAGTTTCAACGAGGGTTGATGGGCGATCCTTTGTGATTCTGATCAGCCGTCAAGTTCCTTACGCTACCACGGCGTAACGGTGGAATCTGACGTTCCATCCGTCGTTATATATCGCCTAGGGTTATCTTACGGTACATTTATCGAATATTATACGGTAGACTTGTTGACTACCCGTATCGGGTACATTCCTCCTGCCTTGTAAGATTCCAGAATGTATTTTTCATCCCGGAAAATCCCATCGCTGGGAGGGTGATCTTCCTCCGAGAAATGAGTACGAGATTTATTATTTCGTGCTGCGTATAGCGATCGTAATAAATAACAAATAAACGATTACGAAAAAATCACGAGTTTGGTTAAGGTACTTGACCCATGTAAGACTCATCTTATTTGTTTTTAAGTAGAAAAAGAAATTATTGAAATATTGAAATAAAACTTATTATTTAATTAAATTAATTAAATTTAATTAAATTATTTATTTATTTATTTATTAAAATTAATTTGATTTCATTAAAAAAATTATTGAAATAAAACAAAAATGTTTATTTAATCATTTATTCATTTTATAATTTATTATTTAATTATTTATAAAAAAAATGTTTACTATTAACTATTAGCTTTTTAAAAAAAAAGACGTCGTTTGGGCCGTAGGTACCTAATTTATCGTGAGTTCCGGAAATTACAGACTCGTATTTTTGAAAACTTAGAAATTTTCTTTTCGATTTTTTAAAAATAAATCACTCGATTAAAAAAAATCTTTTTAATTTCTCGAACCCAAACGGACCCAAACGAACCCAAACAAAGCAAATTAATTCGATTGCACTTGCATTCGAAAGTTTTTCGTTTTCTTGGCTCTCGGCAAGTTTTACAAATCCTAGTCAACTTAAGGGGGATGCACACTCGTGAGAAGTAAGAAAACCAAAAAAATAAAAAAAATATAAAATAAAGAAAAAAAATGGTGAAAATCCGTCGTCTCCATCTCGTCGAATGCAATTCGCTTCTCGCTCGAGAACTACTGGAAAAACTCGTATCTCCTATGATTGCATCCGTTGAGGAAAACTCGAAAAGTCGCCAGCAGTGGAACAGACACCGCGAGACTTTCTCCCTCGGGATTTATTCGTTCCTTTTCCACTCTGACTGAGCTTCCTTCAACGCTGCGCCACCGCTGTGAATCCCGTTTGTAAATACACACTTTCCCCCGGAGGTAAATAAGTTTTATCACGGAATTTTTTTTTTCTTTAGTTAACTTTTTTTTTTTATTTCGTACCCGATATCGTGAAGCACGTACGTGATTCTCGATCGCTGAGATATTTTTTTCTTTATTTTTATTTGAAAATATTCAATTAAATTTAATTCATAAATATATTTAAAATGTAATTTTAATATAGTATTATGTTTATTCCTCTATATGGTGGGATATATTTTTTAATAATTATTTTTATATTTTTATACATTTTTATACATTTTAATAACGTTTTATTTAGTTAATAAAAATTGTCTGTGTATCTGTGAAAAATCTCTAAAAATCTGTAAACAATATGTAAAATAAATTTGTAAATCTGTAAAAAAGAAACTGTAAAAAAAAATCTGTAAAAATCGTGTATCTGTGAAAAAAAACCATAACCATATGGTTATGGTTTTTTTTTCACAAATACACGAATCCACATTTTTACGATACAAAAACAAACTGATAACCATATAGTAATCAGTTTGTTTTTTCTCTCTCTCTCACTCACAATTTTTTTTTGTAGAAGGCCATAAAGATCAAGCAAATAAAAACTACTACAATTGGAATTTTTTTTTATCATAATTATCGTTAAATCGATTATCTTTTTTACACAAAAACGATAATTGGCGAGAAATCATGAATTCAATGACGAGCCTCAGTCGTTCATAAAATAAAAATCGACTCGAACCTATATTCCAATGACGTTTTTTTAAAATAATTTCATCGACTTGAATTTCGCATCGTAGCAACAGAACAAAATTTCTTTTCTCATTTTTTTATTTCCTTAAATAAAAAAACTTCATTTAAGAAAAATCCCTTATTTAGTATAATTATTAATTTCTTCCTTTCAATCAATTCCTTTATTTATTTCCTTAAATAAAAAAATTAAAGCAATTTATTTTCCTCAAATCTATTATTTTGTGAAATATTTTTATTTTTTCATATTTAAATTCTATGCTATCACAATAAAAATTTCTATAATTATTGAGTTATTTTAATTACGATTACAGTGAAAAAAAAAATATTGAAATAAAAAAAAGTGATTTTTCGTTGCAAGGTTGCGAACTTTAACGTCATCATTTTTTCCTGTCTTTTGATATTCTCGCTTTTATTCCGTTTTTTTTTTTCTTTTTTTATTCGACTTTATATTTATCGAGGAACGTAATACGGTGTGGATAATTTGCATTTATAGTAGTCGCGTATAAAGTTGTATGGCAAACGCACATAGCTATTATATTATATTGCAACATCGAGTCCCAGTATAAAGACATGTCCGTTTTAACATACAAAGTTACGAGTGTCTTAAGGGGTTTCGAACGCCACCGAGAGAAATGTATTATTGCAGTATCATTATCGCGAGCACGGAGCTTGAAGAGAATAACCAGGAATAACTCTGCTCGTCATAAGACGTCCCGCAAGGGACGTGAGCTTTCGTAATGACGAGAGAAACGCAAAGCAGAAAACCTCATGGAATAGAAGAGGCCACTCGAGTTTTACTCCGCCGGGAATGAACGATGAGAAAGCGAATGGTTATCACGACGACTAAATAGGAAAAAAAAAAATGCCAAAAAATTTGAATTCCCTTCGAGCTCAACAAAAATATTATTCAACTTTGCTAATTATTTTTTCAAAAACTATCGGTCCGATTTTACCCAATTTTTGATTGTTTTAAAGCACGTGTACTTGGGTACGTTGAGGATTTTTTTTGTACGTGTATGTTGACCGGAAGAGCCGGGAACGAGGGCCGACGAGAAAAGCGAATTTAATGAATTTTTTGTGGAGATAATAATCAGCAAAAATTAGCACATGTGAATTTATTAAAATATCAATAGAGCAAAAATGTAGCAAAAAAATCAGCACACGTGAATTTATTAAAATATCAATGGAGCCAAAAATCGGCAAAAATCAGCAAACGCGAATTTATCAAAAAATCAATGAAGCCAAAAATCAGCAAAAATCAGCAAACGCGAATTCACCAAAAAATAAATGAAGCCAAAAATCAGCAAACGCGAATTCACTAAAAAATAAATGAAGCCAAAAATCAGCACAAGCGAATTTACCAAAAAATAAATGACGCCAAAAATCAGTAAAAATCAGCAAACGCGAATTCACCAAAAAATCAATGGAACCAAAAATCAGTAAAAATCAGCAAACGCGAATTCACCAAAAAATAAATGAAGCCAAAAATGAGCAAATGCGAATTTACTAAAATATCAATGGAGCCAAAAATCAGTAAAAATCAGCAAACGCGAATTCACCAAAAAATCAATAAAGCCAGTAAAAATCAGCAAACGCGAATTCACCAAAAAATCAATAAAGCCAAAAATCAGTAAAAATCAGCAAACGCGAATTCACCAAAAAATCAATGAAGCAAAAAATCAGTAAAAACCAGTAAACCAAAATTCACCAAAAAATCAATAGGTCCAAAAATCAGCAAACCCAAATTCACCAAAAAATCGACAGACCCAAAAATCACTAATAAATCAATAACCAATTTTGATACGACAAGTATTATTCCTATAAATTTATGTATCTCGACTCGACAGCCAATAACAATCACGGTTCAGTGCAAGTTTCGTTCGAAAGGAAGAGTGAACGATAAGAATTTCCAGGTTCACGAAACGAGTTCTTCGATTGGAAGAAATTTAATTAACGTAAGTGAGAACAAACGAAGAATCCTTGTGGAGGCACTGATTGAATCAATCGCGAACGAAGCACCAGCAAAACCCAATGAACATTTAGCAACGTTGGCACTCTTTGCCGACCAATAATACGTTGAATCACGATTTTGTGTTTTTTTTTCTTTTTTTTTTTTTTCATGTTCAGAAACCCGCGGGTATACCGAGGTTTCCTCTGCTTATTTTCTCCGAGGATATTACTTTTTTGCATGCCGCAGAAAGGAGACCTCCTGGAAGAAATGCAATGTCACGCTATCCCATTTGATCAAAGTATTATAGGACGCGCTAGATTTTTTCTCGCCAACGGGAATACCAATGATTCGCATCCAATGAATAAGAACTATGAGGAAAACGTAGAGGAGGTTTGACCCACTTACGAGGGAGAATAAATGACGGATTATAATTTTCCTTATCTCCTGGGGGGGGGGGGGGGAGATAGAAATCGATTTTTTTTCAGCGAATACTTGGTATTATTTTATTATTATTATTATTATTTTTTATTTCTATTTATTTTTATTTAAACATTTTTTTATATTTTTTTTTATTAATTTTTTTATTTATTAATATTTAATTTATTTAATAAATAAATAAAAAAAATATTTGATATTATAAGTGGAGCTTATATAATGATGTCGTACTCAACGATTTTTAAGGAATCGTTTCAGTGTGAAATTTTCAAAAAGTCGTTTTTAAAATAATTTTTTTTAAATCGATTTTTTTTTATAGTATATTATAGGATACTGCAAAAAGAATTCTTAAATGATAAAAATTGAAAACAGTGAAATATTAAAAAATTGCACTGTTCCAAAAATTCTGTCAAATTTTGTAAATCGACTGTAGTAATTTGAATTTCGATTTAAAAGTTTGAAAGAATGTTTGGAATAGTGTATACTATAAGATAGGGCAAAAAAAAAACGATTTTTTGAAAATTTCACATTGAGACGATTCCTTAAATTCTTCTTTTTTTATTTTTTACTAAATATATTTTTTACCTTTACTTACCAAATAGATCGAAAATGAAAAAAAAGGCTTTTTCTCGACTCGCGGGACTTTGAGAATCTAACGTTGAAGATGATTCAAAAGAAGGACAAATTCGAATATTTCGCGCCGTTGGGTGACGCTCGGAGCAAAGCGAGTGGGGGAATGAACGATCGGACTTTGATCCCGTATAGCTCTTGGAGTGTAGATCCGATCTCAGTCTTAGGTCTTTCGTTATAAAACCAAGACGTGTCTCAACGGAATTACTGATATTAAAAATTGAAAATCAGGCTTGTTTGGGTTTTTTTGGGTTTGTTGCCATTCGTTTGGGTTTGTTTGGGTTCATCAGGATTTTTCGGGATTTGTTTGGGTCTGTTTTCATTCCTTTAGGTTTGTTTGGGTTTATCAGGATTTTCCGAGATTTGTTTGGGTCTGTTGTCATTCGTTTGGGTTTGTTTGGGTTATCAGGATTTTTCGGGATTTGTTTGGGTCTGTTGTCATTCGTTTGGGTTTGTTTGGGTTTATCAGGATTTTTCGAAATTTGTTTGGGTTTGTCAGGATTTTTCGAGATTTGTTTGGGTCTGTTGTCATTCGTTTGGGTTTGTTTGGGTTTGTTTGGGTTTGTCAGGGTCGGGACGTAAAGTTCGTAAAAATGAACAGGCCTGTCATACGAATCGTCCAGGGATTATTGCGCGGTGTGATTGACGAATCAATAACCGGACAACGTTACGCTGCCTTCAAAGGAATTCCTTACGGGAAACCACCGATTGGAAATTTGAGATTTCGAGTAAGCTTTTATAATTTCAATCAATAGATTTGATCCTCGTTTATCGTTAGCTCTGGAGTCGAATCTCGAAACGAGTGAAAGGGAAGCAATTATTTCTGTGGATTTTTCGTTTACGTTTACGACGATCAGCTGATCTGTGAACCGCTATATAGGTTATGTTACACACGCCAGCCAAAGATAGACAGATGTACATATTCATTTTTACAGACATTCGTATTTATAAAAAGTAGCATTTAGGTATGAATATGTTAAAAGTAAAATGTTAATAACAAAAATAAAAATACAAATAAGATAATGAAAATAAAAATACAAATGAAATAATGAAAACAAAAATACAAATAAAATAATAAAAATAAAAATACAAATAAGATAATGAAAATAAAAATACAAATAAAATAATAAAAACAAAAATACAAATAAAATAATAAAAACAAAAATACAAATAAAATAATAAAAACAAAAATACAAATAAAATAATAAAAATAAAAATACAAATAAAATAATAAAAACAAAAATACAAATAAAATAATAAAAACAAAAATACAAATAAAATAATGAAAACAAAAATACAAATAAAATAATAAAAATAAAAATAAAAATACAAATAAAATAATAAAACCAAAAATACAAATAAAATAATAAAATCAATATATATAATAATAATAATAATAAACACAAAATAATTAAAATAACAATCAAATTCAAAAAGAAATATCGCAAAGTAAAAAAGTCGTTCCCCGGAGATTAAAAAAATGAATTCACGAAAAAAAAAATTGATCTTGAATTTTGAACTTGAACTTTTGAGGTTTTCGAGCCAAGGGCAAAAAAAGGGTCGAGTCTTGGTCGAGGATTGGCAGTTTGCCAGAAATCGTCAAGATTCAACGTCGAGCGTTCACCGAAAAACGGAAAGACCTTGATCAATGTCTGTTTCTGACCAATGTCCGATATTAGGATCCCTCGCCAGCGGAGTCATGGTCACACGTCAAGGACGCTTCAAAATTTGGACAAAATTGTGCTCAATACGATCCAATAACCCGAAGCTTGGTTGGGAGCGACGATTGTTTGTACCTAAATGTCTACGTGCCATCCGACGGAACTTTCCAATTTTCCAAAAAGCCCGTTATGTTTTGGATTCACGGGGGTTACTTCGCCCATGGTTCCGGTGACGATGCCATATTTGGGCCTGATTACATTATTGGCAAGGATGTTGTCCTCGTCACGATAAATTATCGGCTAAACGTTCTGGGTAATTAACTTGTTGGTTAACGTACTTTTTAGTTGATTTTTGGCAAGCCTAGTTCCTTTTTGACAAGCCTAGTTTGTTTTTGTCAAGCCTAGTTCCTTTTTTTGGCAAGCCTAGTTCCTTTTTTTGGCAAGCCTAGTTCCTTTTTTTTGGCAAGCCTAGTTCCTTTTTTGGCAAGCCTAGTTCCTTTTTTTGGCAAATCTAGTTCCTTTTCGGGAAGCCCAGTTCCTTTTTGTCAAACCTAGCTCCTATTTTGGCAAATCTAGTTTTTTTTTTTGGCAAACCTAGTTTCTTCTTGGCAAGTCAAGTCACTTTCTGACAATCTTAGTTCCTTTTTAGCAAGCCTAGCTCCTATTTTGGAAAAGCAAGTTCTTTTTTGACAAGCCTAGCTCCTATTTCGGACAACCTAGTTCCTTTCTCGCAAGGCAAGTTCGTATTTCGAAAAACCTAGTTACTTTTTGGCAAACCTAGTTCCTATTTTGGCAAACCTAGTTCCTTTTTGGCAAACCTAGTTCCTATTTTGGCAAACCTAGTTCCTTTTGGGCAAGCCTAGTTCCTATTTTGGCAAACCTAGTTCCTTTTTGGCAAGCCTAGTTCCTATTTCGGAAAAGCTAGTTCCTTTTTGGCAAGCCTAGTTCCTATTTCGGAAAACCTAGTTCCTTTTTGGCAAGCCTAGTTCCGATTTCAGAAAACCTAGTTCCTTTTTGGCAAGTCTAGTTCCTATTTCGGAAAACCTAGTTCCTTTTTGGCAAGTCTAGTTCCTATTTCGGAAAACCTAGTTCCTTTTTGGCAAACCTAGTTCCCATTTTGGAAAAACTAGTTCATCCTTTCGAAAACCCATTTCTTATTCCGATATTGAACCGGTTCTTTCTTTGATGACCGCAGTTCTGGGTCTTCTCGACTTTGCATTTAACTCTCGGGCCAATTTGCTGTTTCATTGCTGTCCAATAAACGACATATCCGTCGCGTTAAACGAATCGAAGGTTTCTTGAACCTCGAGACCGAGGAGGCCTCGGGTAATCAAGGATTGAAGGATCAGGTCCTCGCTTTGAAGTGGGTACGGGAAAACATCGCGAATTTTGGCGGCGACCCGGAAAACGTGACGATTTTTGGCGAGAGCGCTGGAGGATCGTCCGTTCACTATCTCACCATGTCTTCTTCAGCGAAAGGTCAGTGTGGAGTCGTTAGGCACTTTTTTCGTTACGTCTAGTTCTTTTTAGACTGATTCTAGTTCTTTTTTGGCCAAACTAGTACTTTTTTTAGCAAACCTGGTACTTTTTTAGCAAACCTGGTACTTTTTTAGCAAACCTGGTACTTTTTTAGCAAACCTAGTACTTTTTTAGCAAACCTAGTACTTTTTTAGCAAACCTGGTACTTTTTTAGCAAACCTAGTACTTTTTTAGAAAACCTTGTACTTTTTTAGCAAACCTGGTACTTTTTTAGCAAACGTAGTACTTTTTTAACAAACCTAGTACTTTTTTGGCCAACCTGGTACTTTTTTAGCAAACCTGGTACTTTTTTAGCAAACCTGGTACTTTTTTAGCAAACCTGGTACTTTTTTAGCAAACCTGGTACTTTTTTAGCAACCTGGTACTTTTTTAGCAAACCTGGTACTTTTTTAGCAAACCTGGTACTTTTTTAGCAAACCTGGTACTTTTTTAGTAAACGTGGTATTTTTTTAGTAAACCTGGTATTTTTTAGCAAACCTGGTACTTTTTTTAGCAAACCTGGTACTTTTTTAGCAAACCTGGTACTTTTTTAGCATACCTAGTACTTTTTTAGCAAACCTGGTACTTTTTTAGCAAACCTGGTATTTTTTTAGCAAACCTGGTACTTTTTTAGCAAACCTGGTATTTTTTTAGCAAACCTGGTATTTTTTTAGCAAACTTGGTACTTTTTTAGCAAACTTGGTACTTTTTTAGCAAACCTGGTATTTTTTTAGCAAACCTGGTACTTTTTTAGCAAACCTAGTACTTTTTTAGCAAACCTGGTACTTTTTTAGCAAACCTGGTACTTTTTTAGCAAACCTAGTACTTTTTTCCCAAATCCGTTTTTTTTCTTCGTTTAAACTAATTTTTTCTAAACCACCACTACTTTTTTAGCAAACCTAGTACTTTTTTAGCAAACCTGGTACTTTTTTAGCAAACCTAGTACTTTTTTAACAAACCTAGTACTTTTTTAGCAAGCCTAGTACTTTTTTCGCAAATCCAATTTTTTTCTTCGTTTAAACTAATTTTTTCTAAAATCAATTTTTTTATTTTTTTTTTTTGCTAAAATTTTTCAGGTCTTTTTCACAAAGCGATATCTCAGAGCGGCGTAGCAATAAATCCTTGGGCATCGACCGAAGAATCGCCGAAGCGCCACGCACTAAAATTAGCAAAGATGCTAGGCCGAGAAATTTCCGATTCGGAAAGTTTGCTCGAATTTCTTCGCAGCGTCGACGCTCACAAACTCGCCGAAGCGGAAGTCCAGTTCTTCGTCGAGGTGACGCTCATAACGATATCGATTCAACGATAAGCCCGTTTTGTACTCGATTGTTCGAAAGTCCATTATTTTTTGTCGCAGTCTAAGTTACGCGGGTATCGTGATTTCCGGCCTAGTATCGATGCAAATTCGAAAAATCCATTTTTCACAATTCCAGCGGGGAAGGCCGCTCTGGCTGGCCTCAGGATACCATTTATGCTCGGATACACGAGTCACGAGGGAATCATATTTCTCACAGGTACCAAATTCACGAAATCCAAACGTTGATTTTTCATATTTTCAAAATTGTTCATATTTTGAATGTTCATATTTTCAAAATTGTCCATATTTTGATTTTTTTGGGTTTTCAAAATTGTCCATATTTTGAATTTTCATATTTTCAAAATTGTCCATATTTTGAATTTTCATATTTTCAAAATTGTCCATATTTTGAATTTTCATATTTTCAAAATTGTCCATATTTCGAATGTTCATACTTTCGAAATTGTCCATATTTCGAATTTTCATATTTTCAAAATTGTCCATATTTTGAATTTTCATATTTTCAAAATTGTCCATATTTTGATTTTTCATATTTTCAAAATTGTCCATATTTCGAATTTTCATATTATCAAAATTGTCCATATTTTGAATTTTCATATTATCAAAATTGTCCATATTTTGAATTTTCATATTTTCAAAATTGTCCATATTTTGAATTTTCATGTTTTGGAATTTTAGTATGTTTAATGTTTTTATGCTTTCAAAATGTTTCGTATTTTTGAATTTATATTTTTTATTTTGAATTTTAATTCTTAATTTTAAGTTTCAATCTCAATTTTAATTTGAATTTTATATTCAATTTAATTTATTTATTTCCATTTTTCATATTTTCAAAATGTTTCGTATTTTTAAATTTATATTTTTTATTTTATTTATTTATTTCGAATTTATATATTTTATTTTATTTATTTATTTCGAATTCATATTTTTTATTTCGATTTTAATGTCAGTTTTACATTTACTCTAATAAATCAATTTTTATTTATCATATTTCCCAAATTTTTCCCCTTTCAAATGTTCACATTTGGCTCGTTTGAAACTCAATTTCGCAGGTGTATCGGACAAAACGTTAGATAAGCTCGACAGTAACTTTGAGAAAGCGTTGCCTCCTCCGATAACAAAGATGTTGACAGAGCGAGGTCTCGAAGTTTTGGATTTCAAAAAAATGTACTTCGGCGATAAATCCGTCTCCGGCGACACTCGGGATAATTACGCGAGAATGCAGGGCGATATACAATTCGTCGCTGGTATACAAGAAGTGGCGTCGGTTCAAGCAGCGAAAAACGAATGTTCCACGTATCTGTACAAATTCTCGTACGACAACGGGAAGTCCCTGATCAAATTTACATTGGGTTTGGATATACCTGGTAATTCATTTACATTTGAAAAAAAAAAAAGAATTTTCGATCGTTGAATAATGTTTGTTTGGGTTTGGGGTATAAGGTACGTGTCACGCGGACGACCTAACCTATATTTTCCATCCAAAACTACTAAAACAATTGGGGCTTCCATCGGACGAAACCGATTCCACGGACCGTTTGGTCATCGAACGTATAACGGAAATGTGGACGAATTTTGCGAAAACAGGGTCAGTATATTCAATATTACGATTTTTTTTCGAAAATCGTCGAAAGATTATTCACAAAAATATTCATTACGAATATGTAAAATCATTTCGATAGAATTATAGGAATTTTCGGTTCTTACGATTTCAGAAATCCTACGCCGGTCGTATCGAGCACGTTACCAGTAAAATGGGAAGCCCTTAACGATCCCGAGCATCTCCGGTGTTTAAATATCGGTGAAGATCTTCGTATGGAACCCATCGCGAATGTCAATAAACGTTGGGTGAAAGAAACAACGAGCAAGCTTTGAACGCCCGGACAAATTTTGTCCGTAATTATTTGAATACATATTGTGCGTCGATCAATTTCCGAACGAAGAAAAAGATACTAAATTAGATAATACTATGACTGCATCGTATTAATTATGTAATTCAACGATTTATTCCCACGATTATTATACCAAATTTTGTTTATTCGACTTTTCCGATTTAGAATTTTCCGATCGAAGAATTTCGTGTGCACGCGAACGAGACAACTGCGCGAATGCGAATGCGCATGCGTCAACCCCCCCCCCACTCCCGGCGACGCTTCGTTTCGCGTTAATTTTTCATCTCTCTCTTTCTCCCGTCCACCAACGCATCGTTGTCTCTCTCGATGTTTTTCTCGCCGATGATTTCGTACGTGTTTACTTCGTAGTTGCTAAACGTCGAACACGTCACATAGAGACGATTAAAAAAAAAAAACGTCGACGTGCGCCATGAGTTCGAGGGCGTAGTCTATCGTCGTCGCCTGGACTTTCGGGTATGAAAAAAATTCTTCGTTTTTTCGAAACTTCCACTAATTTGTTTCATTTATCGCGAACCTTGATGTTCCGTCGTGCCGGCAACTCCGACCTAACCTCAAAAACCTCAAAAATACTTCGTGGCAATTTCACGATAAGCGACAACGAAAGGAATCTCTTTTCTTTCTTTTCGTCCCATAGATAACAAATTTCAAAAAAGATATATCGACCGAATGAACTTTTTTTTTTTCTCGCGTTAGAATAACGAAGCATGTTTCGTTTGTTCGCAGTCTGCGATTGAAGAAAAGAAAAAAGATGGATTCGCACAGTTCGCCTTATCTGGAAGCCATTCAGGCGGTGCCCGGATCTACGCCGGGTCAAAAGTACAAAGAGCTCAACCGAGTGGCGAGAGCGGCCGCTGAGAAAGCTAAATCTCAAGGCGACGTCGGTTTCGGCGCTATCAGCCTTACCGAAGTACCGGAGCCTCTTCTGCCGCTGGTAAGACTAGAAACGGCCAAAATATTGAGACGGAACGAAGTTATAGCGGAAGCTCTAAAATCCGAGGATCACGAAATAGTAGATAGAGCTTTAAAGATCGATTGGTTTTTCCGAGCTTCTAACAAAGAGATCATCAATGTCGAATACTTCGAAAGAAATCTTTATCCCGTTGTATCCATGGTGACGAGAGACAAACTGATAAAAAAGTTATCGTCGAGCTTGTGCGGAGCGCCTTTAGTGGCGGAAGCTTTTTACGAAGGTACCCTTCGTTCTTACGGAATTAATCAAGCGAGTCCTCTTTTGCGCGCTTGCTCGGAATCCTTCCTTTGGAAAACGATCGTCGAACGAAAACTCGTACTTTCTTGCCGCATGATGAATATTCTTTTCGACAAGTATCCCGAAACGATAATACGATACTTGAAATTGTCGAAAAAGAACGACGAGAGCTCGTCGAGAAATTTACACTCGATCAACATTCGCGACTACAATTACTTCTTGCCGCGCTTGATAAAGAATCATTTGCCAGCTTTGATAGAACTTATAGAAATGCACGATTCTTGTTTCTCTATAAATCTGAGTAACAAAGCGACGGAAAGATTTTTAAAGGGGAACGTAGAAGTTGTGTTGGATAGGCCTATTCTCTATACGCAGATGATGCCGCTGAAGGTAATTGCCGCTAAGGTCACGAAAAGTCAATACAAGAGAATGTTCGCCAAGGTGTTTCCGTCCAAGCAACAAAATTTTTCGTATTCCAAAGTGCAAAAGTATCTAGCTTATTATCCAGAGCTAGAGAGAGTAACGTTGCTTCTGGAAACTTACGAAAAAGTTTACAAAGCTGATTTGCTCGAAAACCCTGACTCCGTAGACGAAAATATTCTTCAGATGTTACCTACGGAAGAGAGGATTCGCCAGGCTCGTACCAAGCTCGAAAAGCAACCCGACTGGCATCGAAGTCATTCTAAGATCGAAACTATGTGGCGGTGTTACTTGCCACTCGAAGATGCTATATCTTCGATAAAAACAGAAATATCCAAGACTTCATCTCCGAACGATAGATCGTTGCTTCTTCAGCAAATGTTGTTCGTTTGTCGAGTCAACGACGACAAAGATGCTCTCGTAAAAGCTTTGACGTATTTCACCCAACGTCACAAAAACGAGAATACTTTTCTTCACTTTCAAGTTTTAAGCAGTTTGTCGCATTTTTTCGATTTATCGACTCTCGGCAAAGATCACTGGTCGATAATCGATGATTTTATCAAACTTCTAAACGTGAAGAACGAATTAACGGAAAATACTTCGACATCTGCGAGAATACTCGGAGCATCGATATACTTCAAACTCACTCATGATCTTCCCTTCGACGATATTGCAGAAATGTTGATCGCTGTTAACTTCGTTTCGTGGAACGCTTCTTGGTGTATATTTGAAAAGCATCCGGAATACGACAAGAGATGTTTCGAGAAATTGATGGAAATCGTTGGACGAAAGTATCCAGCCGATGATGCGATTTGGTCGACTCGTCGAATGGATATTTTGGGTAATATTACCAAATCTTTGACTAGCTTCAACGAACGTACAAGCGGTAAAAACACCAGCACAAAAATCGATAAATTATCGATAAAAAATTACGCTTGGTTGATGGAAGCCATAGAGCGACTAATCAAAGACGACATTCAACGAGACATTTGGAAACTCAATCCAATCTTTGAATATCTACAAAATTGGGAACCCGAACTTTATCAAAAATGGAAAAAACCAAAACCAAAAATTATCGGCGATGTTAAAAGCGGGGAAGCTTTGATGCTTCTTAAAGCCGATCCGAAGAATATTCTCGATCATTGCGACGAATATGTAGACTCTTTACGTTCGAGTCTTGTACAATGCGAAAAACGTACTCAACGTTTCATCAAAACCTGCCGTTGGTATCAACACATCCCGATCAAATTTCATTCGAAATGTTTGGAAGGTTTGACGACCAATCGTATTTCGGAATCTCTGATGATCCTAGCAGTGTTGCTGGAAGGTCCATCTTTTTCCCAACTCGTCGAACCAATGTTACCAAAAGACAACGAAAATCTAAATACGTCCGAAGAAAACGCAAAATTGGATTATCAAAAAACGAGTTCGATTCCATACGCGATGAATCTCGTAAATCCACCTCTGCCTTTGAACTTCATCAAAAGTTTTTGTCACGGTGATTTTTTGAGTCTCGGACTCAGCAATTTGATAAACGTCAGTCGTCGTACGAACGTAAACAAAGTCGAAGAATTCGCTAAGCAATTGACCGATCAAAGAGTATCCGTGAAGAAACACGGTATACGTATTTTCTGTCTCGTAGCATCGATCCCGAAATATCGTGAATTTTTATTGAGCCTCTGGACAACGGAAAAACACAGATCGATAAGAGAAGTCATTTTCACGAAGATTCATGACCTTTTCTCCAACGACCCGAATCCTGATAATTTCAAATTACTGAAAGATTGCATCGGAAATTTGGGAATCGACGATGACGACGTACTTGATAAAATCAACAATTACGATTACGTACCGGATATTTATATCGACGAGTACGTTACCAATCATTTCGAAACTCTCGAAAAATTGGAATCGAGTGGTATCGATGTTTCACGAATATCTCAATATTTTTCGTCTTTTCTTCATCGGATCGATCAACCTACCAGTCGTTTATTGTCCGATCAATTATTACAAAGATTGGTAGAAAAATTCTTTTGCAAAATTGGACTTTCTCAAGAAGTTATCTCTGCTGGAATGAAGTATACGTTGGATTCTTATCTTCGAGCTGATCCTTCCAAACTCGAAGAGCGTTTGTTCTTTTTTGGGAATTTTTACAAGAGTCTACTCGAAAAATATTGGAATCAAGCGGATTCCAAAATTTCCACGTATTTTCCAATCAACAGCATGACTCATAAATTCGTTCATTATCACGTGGTTTTTTCCGGGGTTGACGAAGTCAACGTTGCTATTATGAAAACGATTTTAAAGAGTTTTTTGTCTGTGCTGGAACCCCAACAGGATTGGACGACTTGGGCAATTTTGACTTACGGCGTTGCTTTAGCCAATGCTCACGATGTTGGAACTATAGCTGACAAAATTTCCGAAACTCTTTCGTCACTGGTTGAAACTATCACGTCCGTTCTCGTTATCGAACTCGATACGATTATCAAAAAATGGATCGATATTCTCGTCGATACCGATCACGTCGATTATGCCATCTATCGAATCATCGAAAATCTTTGCAACGACGATACACCTGATTCTTTCAATTTAGCTGCGAAATTACTGTTTCGCAGCAAAGATCGAATTTACGACGAAACGCGTAACGAATTTGTTCAACTTTTGCAAAATTGTCAATATCCCGTTGCTGTCAGTCTTGCTTCGCATCATGTTAATACCTCTAATTAAACGAATCCAGTTACGAGTTTGGTAAATCATTTTATCAACTTTTTTTTCGTCAATTTATGCACTCGAAATAAATTTATCTTTTTCAGAATTAAAATTTATTCAGAGTTTAGAAAAAATAAAAAATAAAAAAACGAACGTTGAGAGATAATCGAAATATTAAGTCTTGCTTCTCATCACGTTAATACCTCTAATTAAACGAATCTAGTTGGAAGTTTCGTAAATCATTTTTTCAACTTTTTCTTTTTTTTTTTCGTCAATTTATACACTCGAGATAAATTTATCTTTTTCAGAATTAAAATTTATTCAGAGTTTATAAAAAATAAAAAAAACGAACGTGGAGAGATAATCGAAATAATCAGTCTTGCTTCTCATCACGTTAATACCTCTAATTAAACGAATCTAGTTACGAGTTTGGTAAACGATCTTTTCAACTCTTTTTCAACTATTTTTTAATTAATTTTTTTCCGTTAATTTATGCACTCAAAATAAATTTATCTATTTCAGAATTAAAATTAATTCAGAGTTTATAAAAAATAAAAAATAAAAAACCAAAAAAAACGAACGTCGAGAGATAATCAAAAATATATATATATATATCGATATGTTTATGTTTATCGATAAAGGTACACGTGAAGATGTACCCAGATAAAAAATCGACTGTTTTTTACAACGTTGAAGTTTGCACTGTTGAAATCCCAGCAAAGGACTGTTACGTTTAGTCGATGTCAATTATACATAAAACTCCATAAAAAATGGAAAAATTATTTCATTATTTGCATTATTATTTTTTTTTTAGTAATTATCGTATGCAGTGAAAAAAAAATTTGTGAGCGATTAAAAAAAAACTTCAAGGCCTCGTGTTTCGAAAACGCAAACTTGACGATTTTCTATCCTAGAGTACAAAGCTGTCACTCGTGACGAAACCAGTCAATAAAAAAAAACTGTGACTATTTTTCAATGATAAGAATAATTTCACAAGAAAATATATACGCAGGCACTTTTTTTTCATTTCGCAATTTTAGAGTTAGATTTAGTTTAAATCTGCGATCGTTTGAATCTATTGTATATTTTGTTGCCTAATGAGCGGAGCTCGATTAGAGTTTATATTTTTGTACGATCAGCGCGATAGTTGTAAGTTTTTTGTATGGCTGCGATCGAATAAAAATCGCACCGAATCTGTCAATTGAAAATGTAAATTCAAAGTTGGCTCTCACGAAGCGGTTAACTTTGGCGTGAAAAGAAATAAAATAAAGTTTTCCGTGTGTTTGTTTAAAAATGTTTGTTTAATCATTTATTCAATAATCTACGTGTTAATAATAATTTTGGTTCAGAAAACATGGTTCACTATTAATTATAAGCTTTTTTGGGGTGGGGTAGGAAACCCGAACTGCGAATTACCAAAAGGCTAAAAATTCCGAATTTCAATATTCCGAAATTACAAATTTCGTAAATCTTTCGCTGGCACGAGCTTTACGAAATTTGTAGTTTCGTAATATTAAAATTTGGAATTTTGAGCATTCTGGTCATTCGAAGTTCGGATTTCTTCCCCAAACCCGCATTTTTTTTAAAAAAGCGTCTTCGATTTTTTTTTAAATAGTCTAAAATGTCTAAAATTTCTAAAATGTCAAAAATGTCTAAAATTTCTAAAATGTCTAAAATGTCTAAAATTCTAAAAAATTCTAAAATGTCTAAAATTTCTAAAATTCTAAAAAATTTCTAAAATTCTAAAAAATTTCTAAAATTCTAAAAATTTCTAAAATTCTAAAATTCTAAAAATTTCTAAAATCCTAAAATTCTAAAAAAATTATAAAATTTCTGAAATTCTAAAAAATTTATAAAATTTCTGAAATTCTAAAAAAAGTCTAAAATCTGTTTAAAAAAGCGGTATGACTTAATAAGGTCATACCGGTTGTAACTTCGTACAAAAAAAAAATCAAAAAAATATATAATCTTCAATTTTTAACTTAAATTTTGACAAGAACACATATAATGCTGATAAACCACTACACATAATTAGAATAAAGATTCACTAAGTGATATTGAAAACACGTTTGGTTTTCGAAAATTTTAATCCTACGTCGAAATTGAATAAACGCCTTAGTGCGATCGTGCTGTCTTTTATCGACTGGAAATTTGTTTGGGTTCGCCACAGCACGGCGGTTGCTACAGCAATTCCGGCCGTTCAAAGTTAGACACTCGACGATCAGAGCTCAACCCAAACAAACCCAAACTTCGTAGTTTTGGATATTTAAAACGTGGGCTTTATTAGGCATTGGGTCTTACATGGGTCAATTACCTTACTGGTAGAAGTTTGTTTCTCTTACGTGTCTATCATTAAGGGGTGAAACTCTCGTTGAACCTCGAGGTACCATTCCACCCAACCCAAACAAAACTCTGCCATTAAACTTGATCTAAGAGGAATACCAAAATTTGTACTTCGATAAGATCCAATTTAGCAAACAAAGTTAGTCCAGAGTTGTAGCTTGTATCGACTTTCAGCGAAGTGGTCACTTTATTGGGGTTTGGGGTTTCGTCCTTCCTATCGATATTCCACGAGCTGAGAAATTCGTACGATTCCCTTGAGAGGCGAATACATTTTTTTACCGATTTTTATCGATTTTTTCTACCGATTTTTTACCGATTTTTATCGATTTTTTCTACCGATTTTTTACCGATTTTTATCGATTTTTTCTACCGATTTTTTTACCGATTTTTTCTACCGATTTTTTTTACCGATTTTTTAACCGATTTTTTACCGATTTTTTACCGATTTTTTTACCGATTTTACCGATTTTTTACCGATTTCACCGATTTTTACCAATTTTACTGATTCCGGAAGCAATATATTGAACTTTGTCACTCGGACTCGTGAACCTTTGGTAGGAAACTCCAATAGTTTTGAAGCTTTGATTATTTATTGATGAAATCGTTTTTCCAAACCGATCGAAGCTTCGCTATTGATCCGGGAATAGAAAAGCTTAAGGGGGTTGTCGAAAATCGTACTTACGCGATGTGTCGAATCCTGTGATGAAATAGGGACAAACCGCGTAAGCTTTTTCCCCAGCAGGTGTATCCGGCCAGCAGGACCATCCGTCGAACAAGCCTGGACAGTAGGGCTCTGTAATTTGAAAAATTCGTTTTTATCGAGTTGTTGTTTATTTTTAATAATAAAGAAGTGTCCTCGGTAATCTTCGTCGTTTTATTTATTTTTCTACTTGCAATTTTTTTTTCTAAAATTTTTTTAAAAAATGGGTGCGATATTTGGTGACTGTACCTTATCATCGTTCGTATATTTTTTTTTCGAGTTTTTCTCCTTCGCTTCAAAATTGAAAAAAAAATATTGCTGAGCACGTAAAACGTAGTTTTTTAAGGGACTCGTTTGATTCGCCATTGGAAGTTTCTCCTAAACGATGGACTAAGTGAAAAAGGATTAGAGTGCTTTTCAAACGTGACTGAACTTGGTCGCGAATGTTTTTTTTACTCTCTGAATGCGAGGTAGAAATACATCGAAATGGACCTGTGTGGAAACTATTGGAAAACCACAATTCCTTCGCATTGGCTTAAGGGATCGTCTTAGTGTGAAATTTTCAAATAATAAGTCAATCTTTAAACGCGTTTTTCTCGAAATGGTGTTTTTCAAAACTGTGTCCACTCTCAAAGGAAAATTTTTGAAGATATCTATTTCCAATTTTGAGAAAATATTTTTAACGTCAATCTCTGAAAAAAACGATTTTTTGAAAATTTCACATTGAGAAGATCCCTAAAAGGGGTTTTTACTAAATCATCGATAGATACTTTTTTTTTTGGGAGTTCGAATTCAGCTTGGTGCCCAATTTTTCAAATGGCAAGAATTTCAATATTTAAATACCGTTTGGGTTTGTTTGGGTTTCGAACAGTGTATACTATACATTAACGCAAAAAAAAAACGATTTTTTGAAAATTTCATACTAAAACATTCCCTCAATAGAATTTTATTACTAAATCATCGATAAATGCTTCCCTTTCGAGACTTAAAATTCAGTTTAGTGCCCAATTTTTCAAACAGCCATAATTTCAAAAATTAAATACTAATTGTTTATTCAACACGAAATGAGTCTAAAGTACGTTAATTTATTCAAGTGCTGAGCATCGTACATTACGAATTCTCGAGATAAATTTCATCGTGGGCACCGCGTGGGAAAATTCACGAACGAACTTTACAAAGGAGAGCTCTGTGCATATTTGAATCGTAGTGAAAGAAAGTGGCTCGGTCGGTTCGATGTGTAAAGCGAGGTGGATTACGACCTTTCACGTCAGTGATATCAAGTGGTGCACCCGGCAAGGCGAAGTAATTAAAAAGACATTCTGTGCTCTCGTATCACGGTGGCACACGTCCCCTCCCCCTCCCCCCTCCCCTTCGACCTTTCAAGCATCCTGGATTAATGGAAGCGTTCGAAATCCGAACAGAATTATTCATAATCAGGTTTCGTTGTGGATTACGTTATTACTCGTACACCTACGATATATTCCCGAAAATCCTCTGTTCCGGAGAGAGACCGTATAGGAGAGTACGAGTTCGCTTTTCGCGTGTATATTGATTAAAAGCACGACCCTACGTACGTACGAGTTAATTCGTTTATCGATAGACCAAAAACAGGCTCCCTTATCTTCCTTGTCCCAGGTCCTTGTGTTTATTAAGTACGAAAAAATAAACTATGAATGTTGAAATAAAATGAAAATGTTTATTTATTGAATTATTATTGAATAAATGATTAAACAAACATTTTTATTTTATTTCAATATTCATAGTTTTTTTTTTCGTACTTAATTCGAACTTAATTTTATAATTAAAAATTACGAAATTAAATAAGAAAAAAAAACTATGAATGTTGAAATAAAAAGAAAATGTTTATTTTATCATTTATTCAATAATAATTCAATAATCATATTTAAACAAAGATTTTTCTTTCAATATAAACATTGTTTATATTGAAAATATATATATATATTACAAAGTTTTTTTTTTCAATGTAAACATTTTTTATATTGATAAAAAAAACTTTGTTTAAATATGATTATTGAATTATTATTGAATAAATGATTAAATAAACATTTTTGTTTTATTTCAACATTCATTGTTTTTTTTTCGTATTTAATTTCGTAATTTTTAATTATAAAATTAAGTTCGAATTAAGTTCGAAAAAAAAAACTATGAATGTCGAAATAAAAGAAAAATGTTTACTTAATCATTTATTCAATAATCAACGTATTAATAATAATTTTAGTTCAGAAAACATGGTTCACTATTAACTATAAGCTTTTTTGGGATGGGGTAGGAAACCCCAACTGCGAATTACCAAAAGGCTCAAAATTCCGAATTTGAATATTTAATAACTACAAATTTCGTAAATTTGTTTGTTTGTTTGGGTTTGTTTGAAATTAATGGTTTAAAATCGAACTAACGAACCCAAACAAATTTCGTAAAATTTTCTCTGACACGAGCTTTTTGAAATTTGTAGTTTCGTAATATTAAAATTCGAAATTTTGAGCCTTTTTTCTTGACTGGTCAAAGTCGCGATTTTTTATACATTTTTTCTTCAAATTGGAAAAACTTGGCTCGCTTTTTCGTAGCTGGTGGAAGTGCTTTCAATGAAAATAATGGAGGCGGGGTTGACCCAATCTACGTTGCTGGAATAACCCTACCGAAGAAACAAGTTTTCACAATCTGGCGAACCGATGCCACCAAAAGTGCGCCGAAGCTTGACTCTTGTATATTGGCAGTCTCGGAAGCGAGACGCTTATAAAACTTGCCACCTTTCTAGGCGTAGTTTCGTCGCGTCGTGTATTACGTGTCTGGCAAACCCAAACTTTCCTCGCCACTTTTATCCCCTCAAGAGAAACGTCATCTATGTCGAGATGCAACATCAAACGCTCAAGCACAACCACCGAACTTTTCGTCCACGTTTGAATCGTTTTATTTTTGGAATACCAAAATTCTCCGGTCTTTATTTTTGACACAAACCCAAACAAACCCAAACTTGGGTTTTTAATATTTTCTTCGAGACTCCTTTCGAGAATCGTCACAAAACTAGTCTAAACCGAGTTTCAAAGTGTTTTTTAAAAACTTATTTTAACATTGTCGACCTAAACCCAAACAAACCCAAACTTGGATTTTTCAAATCTCCTTCAAGACTCCTTTCGAGAATCTCCACAAAACTAGTCTAAACCGAGTTTCAAAGTGTTTTTTTTAAACTTATTTTAACATTGTCGACCCAAACCCAAACAAACCCAAACTTGGGTTTTTAACATTTTCTTCGAGACTCCTTTCGAGAATCGTCACAAAACTAGTCTAAACCGAGTTTCAAAGTGTTTTTTTAAAACTTATTTTAACATTGTCGACCTAAACCCAAACAAACCCAAACTTGGATTTTTAAAATCTCCTTCAAGACTCCTTTCGAGAATTGTCCCAAAACTAGTCTAAACCGAGTTTCAAAGTGTTTTTATTTTACTCATTTTATCATTGTCGACCCAAACCCAAAAAAACCCAAACTTGGATTTTTCAAATCTCCTTCAAGACTCCTTTCGAGAATCGTCCCAAAACTAGTCTAAACCGAGTTTCAAAGTGTTTTTATTTTACTCATTTTATCATTGTCGACCCAAACCCAAAAAAACCCAAACTTGGATTTTAAAAATCTCCTTCAAGACTCCTTTCGAGAATCTCCACAAAACTAGACCGAGTTTCAAAGTTTTTTTTACTCATTTTAAGTATGACTCGTTTAAGGTGTTACTAATTTTACTAATTTTGCTAATTTTGATAATAATATTTTTGGCAAATTGGAAGTTTTTGGAAATTGGTTGAAAACAATTTGCGGCGAGGTGGCAATTAACAGGTAAGAAAGGAAATTACTGTCCATTAACTCGACATTGTGTTGTCGGTGGAAACATTCCTGGGAGCGTCTCTATGGAATCGGAGGACCAATTTAATTTGCGAGCGATACATGCACCCGATACTGCCCGGTATAGCTGTATGTAATTATGATTATACAATACGACCTCGAGGCTGTGCGTTTCACCGATAATTTTCGCACAAAGAAGCTCCATGGGTCTTTGTATCAATTGATCGATAGATTGGTAAAACCGTACTTCAAACGCGCGATCTGCAGAAGTGATTGATTATATTGATACCAAGTATCAATTTCACTTTCCCTTCAAATTTTCATTTCCAAAATTATTCATATTTTTAAACCTTCGAGTGCATACTGGGTCGTTTCGATCCATCATTTTTTTCGTTTGAGCGAACCCAAACAAATTTCCAAAAAACAAACCCAAAAAAACCCAAACAAATTTGCAATCGATACGAATTTATAAAAATTTCACCGACAAAAAGTTTCGAAAATATTTTTTGTTTTCAATATTACTTAGTGAATCTTTATTCTAATTATATGTAGTGGGTTATCAGCAGTATATATGTTCTTATCAAAATTTCAGTTTAAAATTGAACGTTTTTGAAAATTGACGGTTTTCAAATTTTTTTGTCAAAAATTACGAGTGAGGCCTTAGTACGAAACAGTAGTTAATAGTGAACATGGTTTTCTGAACTCAAATTATTATTAATACGTTGATTATTAAATAAATGAATTCATACTTTATTTATTGAATAAATGAATTAATTTTAGCTTTCGACAAAAAATAAATTTCGTCCTATAAATTATGAATCATTTGCTACAAAAAACATTTCTGCAAAACAAAAACCAAAAAGTACATATTTACTGAACTCAAATTATTATTAATACGTCGATTATTCAATAAATGAATAAATACTTTATTTATTGAATAAATAAATTAATTTCAGTTTTCGACAAAAAAATAAATTCAGGGCTAGAAATTACGAATCATTTGCTACGAAAAAAAACATTTCCACAAAACAAAAACCAAAAAATGCATATTTCCGGAAATACAACAATTTGAAAAAACGTTGTAAGCCAAAATCGATCCAGCACCTATGCTCTTATAGGTAGAGTTTAGTAGGGGAAGTGTGTACTCGATGGATTAAATAAAAATCAAATGATTTTTTTTTTTTTTTCGAAAAAGTCGTGATTTCCCAAAAGTGACGTTATTAGGATATGAGCTCGTAACACGAGAAGGATCCTGAATTATTCGGAGGTTTCGCGGTGATGCCTCGTCGAGGAAGATCGATGTGTCGTGGGTAGTCGACTCGTACGAGATACGATTAATTTTCATGAGTACGTTAATGTCTCAGCGTCGCGTTGTATCTGTAATCAATCGTCTCGTCTTCCTCAAACTGGCTTGCCAGTTTCTCCTTCTACGAGCATCCCCCGATGGAGTTTACGACCAAGTTGCTAATTGGCAGTTAGGAGTACGATCTGCTTGGGAGCTTCATCGTTCGTGTTACCAACTGTGCATAAGGTGACCCATGTAAGGCCCACCTTATTTCTTTTTTAAATACAACGAAAAAAAAACTATGAATTACGAAATAAAACAAAAATGTTTATTTAATCATTTATTCAATAATCAATATATTAATAATAATTTTAGTTCAGAAAACAAAGTTTACTACTAAATAATATTAGCTTTTTTAAAAAGCTTTTTATTTAAAAGTTTACTATTAGCTTTTTTTAAATTTTAAAGTTTTTAATAAATTTTGTTTGTTTTTTTAATTTTTTAAAAAATTTTAATCTAATTTAATTTTTAATTTGTTTTTTTTTATTAAAAATTTTAAAAATTCACTATTAGCTTTTTTAAGTTTAGTACTAGTAAAAAGTAAACTTTTTACTAATACTTACTGAACTGTTTTTTTAGTCAAAGTTTTATTTTAGTAAAAAATTGTTTAAAAATTTTAGTTTACTAAAAAAAGGTTTTTTTTTATTAAAAGTTTTTTTTACTAAAACTTTTACTAAAAACAAAAAGTCAACTTTTTACTATTAGTAAAAAGTTCACTATTAGCCTTTAAAAAAAAAAAGCATCTACTGGACCTTATTCAGACGACTGTTTTTTTTAATAAGGCCATACTCGTTGTAACTTCGTACAAAAAAAAATTTAAAAATACATAATCTTCAATTTTAAACTTAAATTTTGATAAGAACATGTATAGTGCTGATAAACCACTATATATAATTAGAATAAAGATTCACTAACTAATATTGAAAACACTTTTCGTATTCGAAAATTTTTTTACGTCGTAATGGAACAAATGCCTAGGTGAGGCTGCCTTCGAACCTCCGTATCGAACATCCTGGACGATCTAATTCGCTCAACCTGCTCAGACATTTGCCTAAAACGAAAACTCGTTAAATTTCCTTTACGACCACCCTAGGAAACCCATCTCGATTTTACGGTCACTCTCATTTCCATCGATTGGTCTCTATCTGGAAACACCTCCGTTTCTCGTTTTAGCCTCGTTTTATCCTCGTTTTAGCCTCGTTTTATCCACGTTTTATCCTCGTTTTATCCACGTTTTATCCTCGTTTTATCCACGTTTTATCCTCGTTTTATCCTCGTTTTATCCTCGTTTTATCCTCGTTTTATCCTCGTTTTATCCTCGTTTTTATTCCGTGCAACGAATAACAATGAGAAATTAAATTTTACTAATATCGAGTGGGAAATCGAAGGCTTCTCGTCGCTTGCCCCTAACCATAATTGTTTCTTCAAATCGTTTCGTTCCTAATAATAATTATAATTATTATTGTTTATTTTTCCGTCAATTAATATTTCTTTTTTTTTCTATATTGACATTATCTTAACCCCTTAATTACTCGCGAACGACAGGATCGTATTGAGATCGTACCGGAAGTTGAACAATCTTGATTTTCCAAATGGCTGAACTTTAGGGGTTGCACTTGAGCGACGATTTATAAGAAACGATCGCAGACTCGTAGAGTTTAAACGGGAGGCTGATCTTCCCGGTTAGTTTTACTCGGCTCTTAGTGAATTCTCGTTTTCCGGTAAGCGAGCAATCCACTTCGTATCGGAAATGCTACGAGAGCTCGCGTACTCATTCGCAAACTCGAGCCGGAAATTCCTGTGGCGGTGCAGACGCTCACATTTTCGGTTGAAATCTCTGCAGTGCGGCTGAAATCTCGCTTGTGGATACTCGTGAATCAAACGAAGCGAGGAAAGCACAGCACCGATCGAAGACCTTCGCTGATCCATTTCACGTCTAGTGAAAGAGGTGAAGGCTCAATAATAATAAAAGATTTTATTTCGCACTTATTTATTTTATTAAGTTTGTTCTCGCGTCATAATCACTATAGTATATATAAAGTCATGGCAAAATTATCAGATACAATTTTTTAAAGAATTTTTTGAAAAATTTAATTTTCTAATTTAATCTAATTTAATCTATTTTTTTTTCTAATTTAATCTAATTTTTTTTTCTAATTTAATCTAATTTTTTTTCTAATTCAATCTATTTTTTTCTTCTAATTTAATCTAATTTTCTCGAGCGTCAAATGTATAAAAAATTTGAAAAGATTTCACGGTTTGGTTATCGAGATATTATAAAAAAAAACGTTTTTTTTTACAACAAATATCACGAATTCTCATTAACCTAAACAAACCCAAACAAACTCATCACGGTCGAATTTTCTCAAATTTTAGCCACAGTTGAATATGATTGTTAAGAAGGTTCATACAAATTTTAAACAATTATTTTAATTTTTTTAATTTCGTTTTAGTTAAATTAATCTTAGATTTTTCGATAATTTTTTAAATTAGATTTAGTTAAGTTAATCTTAATGTCAAAAAGATTTAGTTCAATCTTTAATTAATTCAATTTTTTAAATTTCGATTTAGTTAAATTTTCTTGAATTTTTCGATAATTTTTTAAATTAGATTTAGTTAAGTTAATCTTAATGTCAAAAAGATTTCGTTGAATCTTTAATTAATTTAAAGATTTAACTAAATCTTCAAATTTTATTCAACCCAAAAAATTAATTATGTTTAAAATACATTGAGTTAATGATTTTAACGAATTTTAACGAAAAAATGAAACAATATTATTTAATTAAAAATAATTATAATTTAAATATAAAACAATACTATTTCTGTTGAGAAAAGATATAAAGAATCCAGTCGCTTTCAGCTAGGTAATCCAAACCCGTTGACTGTCCATTATCAGTGTATTCGGTTTTTTCCATTGCCTTTAAAGTTTTCTTCGCAAGCGAACTTTTATTGGCTTCGAGGGAGGAGGAAGGAAAAAAAAGGCGACGTTACCACTGAATTGCTCTTTGCCGTTGCTTCCATTTCAGAGAGCTCCGCTTTCAGGGAGGATCTCTCTTTGTATTCTCAGTGAGAAAGGAAAAGGGAAACGTAATGGTGAACGATATAAAACGAGAGCTCGTAGTCAATTGGAAGCGAAACGCGATGCTGCTCGCATGATCAGCTCTACGAGGGCCAACTTGAGATCTTCGACTCTTATCATCGCACTATCTATTTTCTCTTTTCCGAGAAGAGCGAGTTATCGATTGTGTGATTTGTGATAATTTCTTTGGACTGTCCATTATCCACGATCACTTCACATCATTCTCGAACATTGTATTTAAATGCCAGAATTGTACTGGGATTATCTCATACGATTTTTCGAAATAATTTTTTAAATGTTATCAATTTTTTTAATTCAATCAATTTCTTTAATTTAATCAATTTTTTTAATTTACTCAATTTTTTTAATTTAATCAATTTTTTAAATTTACTCAATTTTTTAAATTTACTCAATTTTTTTAATTTAATCAATTTTTTTAATTTACTCAATTTTTTAAATTTAATCAATTTTTTTAATTTACTCAATTTTTTAAATTTAATCAATTTTTTTAATTTACTCAATTTTTTTAATGTAATCAATTTTTTTAATTCAATCAATTTTTTTAATTTTTAGAATCTTGTCAATTTTTCGAACATTCGAAAAAATCATACAAATTTCGAATCATTTTTTCAATTTTCCATGTTACGATGAAAATAACCGACAATATTCTCAAAATCTTGAAAATTTAAGATGGAGCTAACAAAAAAAAGTTGGAAAAAAGATTTTCAACCGGGTGGATATTATCAGCGTCAGAGTAGAGCCGAATGGCATTGAGCAGTCTCGCGAGCTGTCAACGTGTCGAACTGTCGTCACAAACGATAGCTAGAATGGCGACGCCACCGGAGGATCATTATGCAGCACCTCCTAAATTCGTATTGCAGAAAAAAAGAAATAAAAAAAAAAAGTCTTCGACACCGTAGTAACTTTATCGACCTACATATCGATGCGTCAACCATTTTTTTTCCACATTTTCTCTATGTATCTACTCTTCTAGAGCTTGGAATAATTATCGCGTATTTTACCGAGGAAATATAAAAGTTACGCGGATAATGATGCATGTGAAATATCACGTTTAGTTACGTCTTACCTCAAGCCACAGTGGGTTGTATTCGCGACGTAAAAAAAAAAAGAAAATAAAAAAAAAATTTTTAATAAAAAATTAAAAAATTAAAAATTAAAAAATTAAAAAATTAAAAACTAAAAAATAAAAAATTGAAAAATAAAAAAATTAAAAATTAGAATTTAAAAAATTAACAATTGAAAAATTAAAAAATTAAAATTTAAAAAATTAAAAATTGAAAAACTAAAAATTAAAAAATAAAAACCTCGAATAAAATTGACATCCGCGATGTATACCGATTAAACGATTCGTGATTATTGGACACAATAAAAAAAAAAAAAATAAAAAAGAATTTAAATAAAAATTCGGTCAATTGAAATAAATAGTAGGATAAACCGGAAGTGCGTCGAAAATGAAAATAGCTCGAGTATTCCTGATCGTTTTCGCCTCGATTGTCCTGAACTTTCAAGCCTGCGGAAGTTACAGAATATTAGGGGTGTTTCCGGTCCCGACTAGAAGTCACTTTATGATGTTCGGTGCCCTGATGAAAGGCCTCGCCCAGAAGGGACATCAGGTCGACGTAGTCGGAATGTTTCCCCTAAAAAGCCCATATCCGAATTACACCGATATCATCGTGCTGCCGAATGAACTGCATATAGTGGGCAGAAGTGTCACCTACGAGCTTCTTACAAAACTCAATAACGATTTAATAGAAATTTTAGGGACTGTCGCCGGCAATGATATCTGCGAGCTACTCGGACATCCCGATCTCCTCGAACTCATTAGAAATCCACCGAAAGATCCACCCTACGATGTTTTCATTACCGAGGTGAGACGTCAAAAAAAAAAAAAAAAAAAAAAAAAAAAAAAAAAAAAAAAAAAAAAAAAGGGAGAGAAAAGCAAGAAAAAGTGTGTTTATTTACTGAGGCGAATCAAGGGTAGCTTGGCAAAATATCACACGACGAAATATCGTTGTTTGGGTTTGTTTGGGTTTGTTTGGATTTCTTTGGCAAACGGGCCAAAATTCCTCAGTTGATTTTTCGAAATTTCACTTTTTACTGAGTCAAATAAAGGGTAGCGTGACAAAATATCACACGACGAAATATCGTTGTTTGGGTTTGTTTGGGTTTCTTTGGCAAACGGGTCAAAGTTCCTCAGTTGATTTTTCAAAATTTCACTTTCGACGAATTGGGGTTTGTTTGGGTTTCTTTGGCAAATGGGTCAAAGTTCCTCAGTTGATTTTTCAAAATTTCACTTTCGACGAATTGGGGTGTGTTTGGGTTTTTTTAACAAACGGCTCAAAATTCCTCAGTTAATTTTCCGAAATTCCACTTTCAACGAAATATCACTGTTTGGGTTTGTTTGGGTTTCTTTAACAAACGGCTCAAAATTCCTCATTTAATTTTCCAAAATTCCACTTTCAACGAAACATCATATTTCGGGTTTGTTCGTTTTTCTTTAACAAACGGTTCAAACTTCCTCAGTTGATTATTCAAAATTTCACTATCGACCAATTGTCGTTTGTTTGGGTTTCTTTAACAAACGGCTCAAAATTCCTCATTTAATTTTCCAAAATTCCACTTTCAACGAAACATCATATTTCGG